>CAWUFW010000104.1:6021253-6225190 GCA_963921515.1 Calotriton arnoldi | reverse complement strand
CTTGGCCAGCATACATAGAATTCCTTCCTTTGAGTGGTCTTCACTGTGTGTTGGTGTTGTTGTGGTGGCTACATGTGTGGATGTGTGTGTTAGTTCTATTTGTGCCACTGCCTAGCTGTAGTTGTGGTTGTGTTTGTACATGTGTTGGCACAGTTGGATGTGACTTTTTGATGGCATGTGTTGTGTTTATCTGACTGACATACACATTTTGGGATGATTCTGTTCTAGTTGCTGTGTAATTGCTATGAGTGCATGGTTTGACTCTCCCCTTGACAGTGATGTGTGTGTTTTGTGGCAGTTTATTGTGTACATTTGTTGTGTACTCACCAGGCTCTGGGATGTCCTCTAGTCCATATTCGCTCACTGGCGGAAGGATGGCCCGCACCTTCTCCTCCCAGGGCCTGAGGTATATTGGCTTGGCAGGAGGGCCACTGCCGGTGTGTTGGCTGTTGATGTAGTCTTGCTTCAGCAGTTTCCGTACCCTCCTGCGCACGTCATACCACCTGTTCTGGATGTCGGTCTTTGTGCGCCGACATGGTGATTGGGCGTTCACCCTGTTGATGATCCTCTCCCACATCTTGGTTTTCTGCGACATGGGGGTCTGTTGGACCAATGTGCCAAACAGCTGTGGCTCCACCCTGAGGATCTCGTCTACCAGGACTTCCAATTCACAATCTAGGAACTTGTGATTCTTCTTGGGGGCATGGTGATGGGTGGTGATGGTGAGTGATGTGTGTGTTGGTGTGCAGGTGAGGGTGTGTGAGTGTGTGTTTTGCTGGGTGTATGTGAGGTAGGTATTTGTTGGTGTGCTGATGGTGTGTGGCTTGTGTGAGGGATGAGCTGTGGGTGTGTGGTTGCTTTCTCTTGGGTGCTGGCAGTGGAATGGCATTTGCAAAGGCTCATGGTAGTGATTTGTGTCCTTTATATAGGTGGAGTTGTGGGTGTGTCTTTGTTCTCTGTCCCCACCCCCCAGTATTTATTGGCTTGGTAATTGCTTGTTTGGCCTTTTTTGGTTGATTTTTCCTTTGTGCTGTTTGTGTATGTTGGAAACGTTCTTGTGACCGAGTCGGACCCTGCATTGGTCTCGTACGGTGTTTTCCGTTTCGTTCACGCTGTGTTTGTGCAGTTTTGTATGCTGCGTACGCGTCGGTCGCGGTGTATTGTGTTGCTTCGGCTCGGTTTTGTATGCGTGTCGGTCGTACGGCTTGTCCTCCGTCCGACTCGGTCGTGTTTTCGCGCCTTGCATCGTACTTTGCGGTTTGGAGTTGGCGGGTACGATTCGGTCGGATTTGTTCCGGGTGCGTGTCGGTCGGTTGGATTCGCGTGTTTTCCGGCCGGATTGCTATTTTCCGAGCGGCTCGGTCGGTCGGCTTGGTTTCCTAACGTGTCGGTCGGATTTATCGCGGCTTGCATCGTACTTGGCGTGTCGGGCGCCACTGGTACGTGTCGGTCGGTAATTTTTCCGGCTCCGTGTCGGTCGGTGCTTTTTCCGGCCCGAATCGGAATCGACCCCATAGTAGAATTATTTTGTGATGTCTGCTGCGGCTTTGAACTGCTCAGTGAAATATCTCACTGGATTAGGTAGGTCACTAAACCTACAACAAGTGCTCCTTTAAATGTCTTGTAATTTATATGCGTGGATACAGCTGAAGTACACTGTCCCGTCCTACACAACCACTGCCCCTACAGCTGTGGCAAGTAGAATTTGTGCATTTTTATATAGCACCAACTTTAAATGGGCATGCATAAAAGATTATGAGTGACACTATCTTACAAGCAAAATCAAGCAATATAGACAAGGGAAACATATATAAATCATAGAAATTACACCTATTTGAGCAACAAGAAACTCTAAGATATTAAAACTGCTGTAAGCAAGCAGCATTTTAGTAACTTTTGAACAGTTTGAGCTGGAAACAAAAACATTTTTGTCAAAATCTGCAGCTGCAGCAGATGATGGATTATGTGGCGAATGCGGCAAATCTATAATTATGCGAAAATTGCTGCAGCCACATAATTGCATAATTCCATTGGCCCTGGTTATAGGAGACAAAGATAAGCAGTGACAGGAGGAAATGGAATGACAATAGAAAGGCGATTATATACTGTAGTGAGGCAGTGACAGAAGAGGGTGGACAGTGTATGATTACAGAATTTAGGGCAATGCCAACAGCAGGATGGGCAGTGGCAGAGACATGTTGTATAACGGAGAGATGAGCAGTAATTGGAGAGGGGACATGGGAAGTGAAAGGAGAGAGGACAGTAACATGAGGCAGAGTTAGAGGAGGGTAGTGACAGGAGGGAGAAATAATATGTGAAAACATAACTACGCCCAGTGTGAAGCTCTCTGAGGATGGAGAGGGAAACAGCAAAACGCGGGACAACACGCAAGAGCTATAGAAGGAGAGCTCGCAGTTTGAGTGACCTCAGTGTGAACAGTTTTTTAAATGCTGGAGTTCCTTTCTGTTAGATAGGGTGGAAACACAAAAAATCAAATCTGAACTTTCCTATTTGGAGCACAGTTTCAAAATCAAACAAGGAGTGCACTTACTAGAAACAGCTGGCAAATAGGGTGCCTGAGCCCTCCAGTTGCTGGCAGTGCGCCTCCACCAATCGCTCGTTGCCCCATACGGCTATAAGTGCGTTAGTTTCTGCTGGGGTCCAGGACATGCCGCGACAAGCGGCCGACGTGGAAAAGGAGACTGAGGGCGGCGAGGCAAGGCCCGGACCACCGGCGCATCCCTCTAGAGGCGACGAATGGCTTGGGGTAGAAGGCGCCGACAACGATGGGCGTCCATCGCTCAGCCCAGGTGAAGTAGGGGACATAGCCTCGCGCTTCGGAATCTTCAGTGGCGGCGGAGCGGGATCCGATTGCAGATCCGACTCACAGGGCGCAGCCATTTCGACTCCTCAGAACCAGCGGGAAGTTACGTCTGAAACAAGCTGAAGACACGCCATGAGCGTGCGCATCGGCTGCCTGGACAGGAGATGTGCACGCATATGGTGCGAGCAGGCGTTGTGATAACGCTGCGAGCCGTACGCGTGCACATCTCCTGTCTGTTTAAGTTTTGGCACAGACAGTTGATGTGCACGCGTACGGCTTGCGGCGCTATTACAACTCCTGCTCGCACCATGCTGCGTGCACATCTCCTGTCCCGCATCGGAGCAAAAGTCGGCAACAATAGATCTCGCATAGCGAGCAGCGCTTTGCGCTGCATCGCTAGGCGAGACCTAAAAACATATGACATATGTACACAGAGCAAGAAAACTTATAGAATATATACACAAATTAAGTAAGGGAACTACATCACCGATAGTGTCTTTCAACATTCTGGCCAGCACGACTGGGGAGCCCTCACAGTCAGGCAGAAGTCTTGATCGGGATCACAAAAAGGTCTCTGTGGCAAATCGTCCGCTCCACAGATGAGCTCCTGTCTGAAAGCCAAGATTCTCCTTCTTTAATACCTTTACTCAACCCAGGAAGAGATTTCTAGAAACCTCTTCCCCCTTCCTTCTGTTGTGCAAGGCTGGCCATACCGGTCTGCATCGGGGTCACTCACAGGAGCTGGCCAGGCCCCTGTGTTTTCTCCAAGGCAGAGCTGTACATTCTGCACATTTCCCTGGCAAAAACAATGTCAACACTTTGAACGGTACAAAGTGCGCATCCCACACAATATGTTCCAGGTTACTCTGCACAGTGGAGAGCAAAAACAGGTCAAGAGCAAAAACATCCCTCCCCACCCTGTAACTGCATGAGAGCACAAAAATGGAATTGTGTATTCAAAATGGAGTCAATGGTCACCATCTTACTCATTGTATTACGGGTATGTACATGTGACTGCAACTACCTTTGAGACTACTGCATACAAAAGTAGTGTCTGACTAAGTGACTGAATGTGTAAGTGCTTCTGTAGCTACATGACTAGGTGAGACTCTATGCTTTTGTGCACATGTATGTCAATTGCTTTAGGTGTGGCATACTCTATCTAGTACTTGGCATAGGGTCCTGCACGTGCACAACTAACTTATTGATCTAAGAAGGACATTTCTCACCTTTTAAATACAAAGCACCATGCTTTATAGCATACCTACAGCGTATCTCAGAGGTGACTTATGTATTCTAAAATATGGGTTGGAGGCTTGTGAAACAACTTCTACATGCCAAGTGAAGCTGTCAGTAATGGTGCACAGACATAAGTAGGCTTGATCCATGTTTAAACACTGCATGTTTAACTATGCCTATGACTCTTTTTTTTGTCCTCATTTATAGATAAGTGAGAGGTTTATAGGCAAACCATAAGTTTATTCTCGGATCCCCCTACGTGAGATAACGATACCGTCTTAGTTGATCAGGGGATCCGACGAAACCGGCTGCCATGATCCTATAGAGAAGGTATATGCACAATACCATATCTCTTCCCAGGTCTCACTTATAACATAATCATTGGACCTTATAGGTTTTTTTTTAAATGTATTTACAGGATACTCTATGGTAAAATTATTAACCCAATTATTCCAAACACCCCACATTCTAATTCTTTTTCTTGAAGAACTCGCAAGATCCAGTCTATGAATGCGTTTCACCAAGGAAACCCAATCTAGTAGCGTTGGAGGTTGAGGGGAAATCCATTTTATGCAGATTTCCCTCCTTGCAAGCAAAATTAACAAAAATAAAAGCGAGGCTTGTAAATTGGAGAAATTATAATTTAAGCTCTCCTCCGGAAACACCCCAAGGATAACCAAAATCAGGCTTACCTTAATTTCTTGCCCCAACACCTCAGTAAGAGACTTACCGACATTATACCAGAAACCCTGGATAGAAGAACACTGCCAGAACATATGTAGATCGTCATCATCATCAGAGGCGCGCTTCGGGCAGACCTTCTGCCGATCTCCTCCCAATTTTGAAAGTTTCTTCGGGGTCCAATATGCCCTATGGAGTGTGAACATATGGTTTCTCTTAAGATGGGCAGCTTTAACCACATTCCATAAAGCGCGCATCGATACTTGCCATAGATATGTTACGTTGGTCAGAGGCAGGTCTTTTCTCCAGGGTTCTTCCATTGGTAGTGGTGGTGGCTCCCCCTTAACCAAAAGCCAATACCATTTGGAGACCTCTTTACGTTGATGAGGGGGTCCCAGTAGAATGATTTCATGATCTTCATTTATTCCTCCCCCTTTATCTAGTTTGGCAGCCCAGTTTGATAACTGATAAAACTTAAATCTTGAGAGTCTTTGACGAATAGAGTTGGAAAGTACTTCCCATGGAAGAATTTGTTCTCTTGTAAGAGTTGGCCCCAGTTCAGAATACCCTCTTCCAAGAATGGAATTGACAAGCTATCTTTTGGACAAGTTGGCGTCCCTGGAAAATTCCAAATGGGGGCCCCTGAACTATAATATGGAATTTTTAGAATCTTCCTTATATAATACCAGACTTCGCAAGCAGATCTTAACACCTTAAGTTACATTTTTTTTTTATATTTGGGGTGTCCAAACTTGAACAAACAACCATCACCACCCTGGGGAGTATTTTTTGCCATTGCTTGAAACATTGGGGAGAAACAAGAAGCATTAAACAAGAGAGGCCTTACATTCTTTAATTGGAAGGCATAACAACAAAATCGAAGGTCGGGACCTGCAATGCCTCCCTCCAATTTCGCGCACCGCTGCTTCCTCCATGCAATCCTAACCCCTTTGTTAGACCAAAGAAAGCTATTTATTAGACCTTGGAGGTCTTTCAAGGAAGAAAGATTAAAATGTAGAGGAATCGAATCAAAAATAAAAGTGAACTTTGGCAGGATAGGCATTTTGATCAAATTTGAGCGGCCTAGTATAGTCAATGGAAGACCACCCCAAGTTCTTAATAATGTGGTCATCTCTTTCTTTTTAGAATCAAGGTTTACTTGTGCTAACTCAGAGATCTTATGTGAGATTTGTATACCTAAGTATTGAATTTGCTGTTTGGTTGTCACATTGCTAGGTGGTGTATTCCAAGTCATGACTTCTGTTTTTTGGGCGTTAATTAAGTAACCAGAGACCCCCCCGTAATTTATCAAGATTTCCTCTAGACAAGGTAGAATAGCAGGGGAGTCCCTAGAAAACACCATTAAGTCGTCCGCATATAAGGCGACTTTCTTTTCCCACCCTTCCCACTCAAAGGGAGCAAAAGTATAGCTAGCCCTAATACTACAGGCTAAAGGCTCTATATAAAGATCAAACAACAAGGGGGAAAGGGGGCACCCCTGTCTCGTCCCCCTCTCTAACCTAATTGATTTCGAGAGATTACCATTAACTATGAGTCGAGCAGTAGGGGTTTTATAGATGTTACTGATTGCTCTGACAAAATGGTCCCCTTGTCCAAACTTTCGAGTCATATAGGTTAAGAAAGGCCAATCTACCCTATTGAATGCCTTTGCGGCATCGAAAACAACGATTGTAAGGGGTAAATTATTAGTGGGAGCAATATCAATCGCACCAATTAATTCATGAGTTAAGTCATGAAGTTGACGACCCTTAATAAACCCCTTCTAGTCAGGGTGAATCAAAAACCTCATTATCGGGTTCAACCTCCCTGCTAGAATTTGCGCAAAGATTTTATAGTCGCAATTCAGCAGGGAGATAGGCCTATATGACTCACATTTTCTTGGGTCTTTATTTGGTTTTAGAATCAAAGAGACAGCAGCCTCATCCCACGACTTAGGGTTTACACAGCTGTCTGAAAAGATCCCATCCAGTAAGGTGACAAGTACAGGGGCGATTTCCTCTATCAAAGGTATATAAAATTCGTTAGGGATACCATCACTGCCCGCTGCCCGACCCCTTTTTAGATGTTTTATTACAGATTTGAGTTCTATCAGAGAGATGTTCTGATTTAGTTGCCTGGTATGATTTTCTGCCAGAGATTGTAACGGCATATCCTCAATATATTTTTTAATTTGGGATTCTGAGACTACTAGGTCTTCTGTATATAAGTCCTGAAAAAAAACTTCAAAAGCCAGTTTTATTTTGGAATTATCTGAAGAGACCTCACCCGAATCAGACAAAATTACTTCTTTAATTACATTTCTGTCTGATTTATCCGAGACTTCCAGGCAAGGAGTTTCCCACAACTTTCCCCGCATTCGTAATTGGCTAAATTACTCGCTTCCCACTTTTTCCTAGTGATGTCATCTAGGTGGTCTATTAGCAGTTGTCTTTTAGCTAAAACCTCTCTACTCTCCTCGCTGCCTGAGTTCTTATCTATGTGGGTTTTACTATCATTCCTTGCTCTGGAAATATCATCTTCCAATTTCTGAATCGTCCTTCTACCCTCCTTGAATTTCTTGGCTGCCAAGCTTATTACACAACCTCTTATAAAGGCCTTGTAGCATCCCAGATTACACCCAATGCAGCTGAGTCTTTATTAGATTCAAAGAAAGACACTGTTTCTTCCTTCAACCGCAATATTATTAGTGGATCTAAAAGTAAAGTTCTATCAAAGGTCCACCTTTTAGTTGACACACCTCTAGGAATTTGTAGCTCTAAGGCTACAGCCGAATGGTCAGAAAGGTGCTCCGGGACATGAGTTTCAGATATTGTGCGATACAGAAATCTTATATCTGCCAGGAAGAAATCTATCCGAGAGAGGTGCCCATGTTTTTTGTTGTGGAACGTAAAGTCCAAAGGGCCACCAGATCCCTTGTACTTCTTCCTCCAGATATCTATCAGTCCTAAGTCCTTCATCAGAACTTTAACAAAGGATCCCAGCTCTGTAGATACCACCCTGCCCCCATTCGATCTATCCAGGACAGGATTTAAAAGAATATTAAAATCGCCCCCCATAATAATGGGAAAGTTAGATTGAATCAAATGGCTATATATAGTGTTCAGAGGTCCCTCATCGTCTATATTCGGCCCATAGTAGCCTACAAGGGTAGACCATTCATTTTGGATTTTAATATCACCAATGATCCATCGCCCCTTGGGATCTACCTTAATATCACCAAACGTTGCTTTGGCCGAGTATTTAATAATCAAAGCCACCCCTTTAGTATAGCAAGTTTGTGGGGTATGGATAGAAAATTCCATCCATCTCTGCTTGACCGGAATCAAATCCCATTCATCGAGGGTTAAGTGGGTTTCCTGGAGAATAACTATATCATACTGTGTTTGACTTAGATATTGAAGAATTCTCCTTTGCCTACTCAGAACCCTAAGGCCATTAACGTTCCATGTTAATATTTTAACAGAAGCGAAAGAAGAGATTAGAGTTATGCCTAAGCCACCATGCAAAAATTGTCATAGACAGCCAGAAAAATAGTTGCTCAAAACCCACTCTAAATTTATTTACAATATCCCGTAAATTATACCAATGAGAACTTTTTTTATTTTCTTTTTTCCCTATTATGCTCCCCACCCAGTGAAACTCAAAAATAACTTCCTCTAACTGTGCCACCCCCCTCCCCCAAGGTAACCCTCCCAAAAACTCATCTGGACCTGATAATAATCACCCAGTAAAGCTTACCCTCCCCCCCTCCGGAAATACATGCTCAAGAAACAGAGAAACAATAAGTTATCCCTGGGCCTTAATTTGCTCTAAAAAGGGGCCCACCTCCTTAGGCTCTCTGAAATTAAACATTTTGTTCTTCCACATTACTTTCAGAAGAGATAGAACCTCAATTGCACTGTTGCACCTAAGGATCTCAGTGTTGGAATGAACGTCCCCAATTCCCATTGTCTGTCTTGCGTTATTCTAGAAAGATCCGATCTGATCCTGAACAACCAATCTCCCTTAGCAAAAGAGCCAGCTTTAAGTGCAATGGATAACACACGTTCCTTCAAAAGAAAGGTTTTAAAATTCACCAAAATTCTTCTGGGAGTTTTCCTATTTGGATTTTTTGAGAAAGGATCTCTATAAATTCTCTGAATATCGGTTTCGAGGTCTACAGGGTCAATGGTTGGCATAAACTGTTTCAACAGATCTATAAAAAAACTCTTGATGTTTTCACCCTCCACCCCCTCTGGTACATTAAGAACTTTAATGTTGTTATGTCTACTATTGTTCTCAAGGGCTTCTATTTTGTCCATCATAGATTTCTCTCCAGCTTTTAGTGTTTGAATCTCAGCCCGATTGTTCCCTAGTTCCTTATTCAGGGCCTCAACGGAGGCTTCCATCAAACAGATCCTTTCCGTCATAGCGGAAATTTTAACCTCGAATGCTTCACAAGTGTCCTGAATTTTAGCCTGGTTCTTTTCTGATATGGCAAACTTATTCTTAATATCCGAGGATAATCCCTCCAACATCCTCATCAGATCAGATTATTCGGTGCTATTAGGGCCGATGGGGGCATTGAGAGACAATCGCAAGGGCTCATCAGGGGATCCAACGGGGTCAGTATCACAGTCCCCCAGGACCTGATACCTATTTGCAGTTGGGAGATCAGAATAAGTCCCCTGTTCGGCCAGCGCATTCTCACATATAGAATCCACCCTTGTTTCAGACATTTTTTCCGAAAGAGTCACAACATGGGAGGAAGACTCTGCCATCTCTGATCGTGATATATTTTTTTGATGTACCTTAAGGTATGATCTGAGGGACGGAGTTATTCTCAGTTGAGATACTTCTTTCAGCTGCCGTGTCGAAGGAGGTAGGGTTTTTTCAAGGCTGGGAGAGAGCTTCTTACTCACAGCTTTCCCACCAGATTTTTTTGGCACAACTCTGCTAGACCCCAAAGCTAAAGGAGCAGCAATGGCGCTGCTTATAGACTTAGAGGAGTCAAATATTTTATTTCTTAAAGCATATCTGCTAGTGGCCTGGCCCCCTTTCACATTTGCTATACTGGTGGCTCCCGTAGACACAGCCGCGAGGCCAGTGGCTTCCGCTATAGGTAGAACACAAGAGACCTCCAGCCTATCTTGATCGTTTTCCCCTACCACCGTCTTCAGGGAGATCTGCTGAGATGGAATCAATTCTCTACTGGGTACTCCTTTAGTGCGTCTAGGGCTCATGTAGGAAATGGGGAAAGAAACAACTTGGGTAGCCAGCGAATATTGTTTAGTAAAGTCAGCAGTTACATCACCTCTCAGGAGACCATGTATGGGAGAAGAGAGAACCTTATGGCTGGGAACCTCCTTTTCTAATTTTCACACCGTCAGGCCAATAAGGTTGATTAATTGGGGACTCTTATACTACATATCAGACTCAGTATTAGTTTAAAGAGCATGCCTTACCAGCTAAGCACATACAAACCTGCCCTATTGTAGGAGAGTAGGATCTGCTTCACATGGGTACCCCCACTTTTTGCTGATGCTTCACTGTTTTTCGACTTTAGTCTGGCTGGGGCCCTGCTAATCAGAACCCCAGCCTAGCTGCTTCCTCTCTAAAATGGTTTCCATGTGCCTTAGGCACATCTCTGATTGGAATCTGGAGTGCCCTTATAAGTCCCTAGTATATGGTATACTATGTACCCAGGGCATAGGTACCTCAGAGGCCTGCCAGGGGCTGAAGCATGTATTGTGCCACCCCTGGAAGGCCAGCCAAAAGGACACCACAGGTCTGCTACTGCAGCCTGGGTAAGGTGGTGCATGCACCCCTTACTGTGATATAGGCTACCTATATCACTACATACATACACACATATAAACCTATAAGTCACTCCTATGGCAGGCCTTATCAATCCTGGAGGCAGAGTGCGTGGTTCCTATGTGAGAGGGTGCCCTGCATGAGCTGTGCCCCTCTGCAGCGTTCGGAGACCCTTCTCTGATGCTGTTTGTAGTGCAGCCCGACCATATACTCTTAAGCGCATTATAACCTCGCGTTAAATGCTAACTTTGGGATGGCTGCACGGAAACATGTTGTGTTTGGTGTCAAACATCTTGGAATACTACCCCCCGCCAGTTCTGGCGGCGGGGGTAGCATTCCACCCTTCTAGAGGGAGAGACATGTACACACCGGTATACCCGGTACTGACTTTCCAGAGCCCTGGCATCACAAAATGGATGCCGCTGCCACAGACACGAGTCTGGCCTCCTGCTGCTGACCGAAACTCCGGCAGGGGAGGCCTGGACAATAGGTTTCCTGTCCCAGGGAGGTGTAACCACCTCCCCAGACAGGATAGTGTGTATTGGGGCTGGGCGGGAGCACTCTCTGGTGCTTTGAAGTCCTGCACTGGGGGCACATTTGGTGTCCCTGTGCATACCCCAGTTCAAACCGGCTCAGGGGCTTCCAGCCCCTGCTCTGGCGCGAAACTGGACAAAGGGAAAGGGGTGTAACCACCCCTCTGCCCTGACCCTCCCATAGGTGGGTCCACAGAGTATCTCCAACCCCCTACCTTAGTATGGGACCCCAGTCCTTAGGACTTTAGATTAACCTGGACGAAACTCTGACACAGAATCCTGGACCTTTGACGCTCTACTTCAAGATTAGAGGACTGAAGAATCTCCCTTGGGGTCAAGGAGTGACTCCCCTGCTTGGCAGGCACCAAAGAAGCAATTGTCCAGTCTGCATCGCTGAAGCTCCCGCCGGACGCCGAAGTCTTTGCATCACCAGAGGTGGATTTCCAGACTTCCCCGAGGCTGCCCTGAGTTCCCAGCAAAGCTGAGGCCCGTAGCTGTCGTGGGTAACGTGGAACCGTGACCCCTGGACACCGATCGCATTTGCAAGTGCATCCTCTTCTGGGTCTCCCACGAAGTCGTGCTTTGGGCTCCGAGTAGCCCCAGCCTCCAGCACCGACTGCACCGAAGATCACTGGCCTCCACTCCACGAGTGTCCTGTGAGCCAGCTCCACGTGCGTCGACTCGAGGCTCCTTCGCGGTCACTAGTCCGTTGGCTAGTAGGCCCTCCCGAAGGCCAATCTTCTTCAGCTTGGGCTCCCTGGTTGCTCCAGGCGTGCCCTGACTTACCCTTGCTGGGTGAGTCCCACAGACCTTGCTGGTCTGCAACATCGTCCTTCTTTCATTTCCATGAGACTTGCCATTTCCAAGGCTTGTTGGGTCCAATCCGGTCGCCGACACCCCTGCAATCGACAGACGTTGTGGGACAGCTCGAATCCAGCTCCTGGTCATCGTCGACGCCTCCTGGACCTCGTGGCTGAAGAGTCAAGACGACCATCAACCTACCTGAAGCACTCGACATCGGTGGGCATCTGCTCATCGCCTTCCTGGTCACTGGCTAGTGACCCAGACTCTGTCCCCTCTGCTTTCAGGTTCTTCAAATCTTCGATCCACCTTTGGATCCACCCGAACACTTTCGACTTGGCCGCCAGCAGCACTTTGCAGCAGATCGCCATTGAAAGCGACGACGAAACCCGACCCCGAAAGACACCTATGCACCCGGCTCCCCTGGGTGAGGTAACTCGAGTACTCCGGTGCTCCCGTGGGTATTGACACTAGAACAGCCTAGTTCTCAAAGGGTTTGCTCCAAGTCCTCCTCTAAGTGTCCCTTTTCTTTTAAATTCAAACTGCGACTTTCCCCATAGAAGTTAACGGCGATTCGCGGCTGTGTTCATACACTGCACGCGTCCCCGTGGGTCCCCTGTGTCACTACCTTGGGTGGTTCCTTGTGGTCCAAGCACTTCTACAGGCTCTAGGCCCTGTGTCTAGCTCAGTCGTGGTTCTTATACCACTTTATTGGTATATGGTTTGGTACGCCCCTAGGGCTCAAACGTGTATTTGTGCTATTACTGTAGATAACTAACTTATAACTTATGTACTTCGAACTCTAGCCTCATAAAGAGACTAGAGGGGTGTGTTTAGCAATAAATACATATATTTTGAATATATACCTGGTGTGGTCCTCTTTCATTTGGTCACTCAAGAGATTATAGACTGGTAAAACAAGCTGCTTTACATTCCTTCAAGACTTAGCCTGAAGGCTGCTCTCCATAGCTACCACTAGGATAGCTTTCAATAAAGGTTGTCTTTAACCTATCTCCAATAAGGGGTTGTTTGGACTGGTGCAAGGTGCCCACTATAATTAGTGGACAGCATATGCCAGGCCAACTTCTCACATTGGTGTGCAGCGTGTGGGATTCCAGCTTGCTATTGTTTTACCAGATAATCTCAATTGAATTGATCAACTGAAAACCACTAAGGGTACCTAAGGTACATATAAATCAAGCTTAGTATACAGTAAGTTCTACTGAACTTAGAGTTGTGTGTTAAGGGATAGCACACCCTTTCTACAACTCAAGAGAGTTTAGTAGGCCACACTAGAGTAGGTAGTGCATACACCACACCTCACTAGTAATGTCTTCAAAGCCAGGACCCAGTGAGTCCTTGCCAGAAGCCAGTGGGCTTCTTCCCTCCAAGTATGATAAACTCCCATTCTTGGAATTGAGAGCATTATGCAATACTAGGAAGCTGAAGGCAGGCAAAAGTGCCAGCACCCAACACCTCAGGGAGGTGTTACTAGCTGATGATCTCAGCAGGCCCCTAGGGTCTGAAGGGGTAGGCAGAGAGGGTGGGGCAGAAGATGAGGAAGGGGTCAGGGGTGAAGAAACCCAGGCCCCCCTCTGAAACTGGCCAGGAAGGTGAAACTGACCTTGACCTGGAAAACGCAATTCCTCCTGTGGAGGAGGAGGAGGATCAGAATGACCTCCCCTTTGTCCCCCAGGAAGAATAGTGAGTGTGCCCAGAAGGTCTAGATCTCCTTCTCAGGAGTCTAACCACTCTGACACCTCAATAGGGACCTCTGTCTCCTCTCATAAGAGAGAATCCTCTCATGACAGGAGAAAGAGACTGATTGAGTATGAGCAAGCCCAGCTTGAACTCAGAAAACAGCAGTTGGCTATAGACAGGGAGTCCCTAGATCTCTACAAAGAGAGAAAAAGATGGGACTAGAGTCCCATGGTGGCAGCAATTTCCCCAGAGATAGGGAAAGGTCTTATGACCATAGAAACCTGAGCAAGATTGTCCCTCCCTACCAGAGTGGGGATGACATCCACAAATGGATAACTGCTCTAGAGAGGGCCTGTAAAGTACAGAGGGTCCCTCAGGAGCAGTGGGCAGCAATCTTGTGGCTCTCCTTTGCAGACAAAGGTAGAGATAAGCTCCTCACTGTTAGAGAGGAGGATGCTGATAATTACAAAGTCTTGAAGAGTGCTCTGATTGATGGGTTTGGCCTAACCACTGAACAATACAGGTTAAAGTTCAGAGATACCCAAAAGGCACAGACTCAAGACTGGGTGGACTTTGTTGATTGTTCTGCCAAGGCTCTGGAAGGTTGGTTATTGGGCAGTAAGGTATGTGACTTCACAGGATTGTACAATCTTATCATGAGGGAGCAGATCCTTAACAATTGTCAAAATCAGCTGTTGCATCAGCACCTGGTGGACTCTGATCTGACCTCTCCCCAAGAATTGGGAAAGAAGGCAGACAAATGGGTCAGAACCAGGGTGAGGCAGAAGGTACAGAACCAAGGTGGTGACCCTAAGAAGCAAGATTCGAAAAACTCTGATAAGGGTGGGGAGAAGGGTAAAGACCAAAAGTCTTCACAAGGCCCCCAAAAATCTTCTTCAGGTGGGGATTCACAGTCTAACAAGGGAAGAGGCCAAAAGAAACCATGGTGCAAGGTCTGTAAGCAAAAGACCCACTGGACCAGTGATTGCACCAAGTCCAAAGACTCTACTCCAGCCCCCACCAATGCCCCTAAGGCACCTGCTCCCCCTAGTGCAGTTACAATTGGTGGTGGGACTACACAAGCCAAGGGTTTAGTAGGGTTGACCCTGGGTAAGGAGATGAGCTCTGACCTAGTCAGAGAACTCACTCAGGCTGTCCTAGTCTGTGATGGAGGCATGGATGTGACCTCCTCTGTGAGTCCCAGTAATCTGGGCAAGTACAGGCAACAGCCCTTAATCAATGGAAAAGAGGCTTTGGCATTTAGGGACACAGGGGCAAGTGTCACCATGGTGACACAAGACCTTGTGAATCCTGGGCAGATTATACTTGGTGAAATGTACCAAGTGACCAATGCTAGCAACGTCAGAACAGACCATACTCTGGCAGTTGTTAACTTCTCCTGGGGAGGGGTAACTGGCCTTAAGAAGGTTGTGGTAAGTGCAGACCTACCCGTTGAATGCTTGCTTGGCAATGACTTAGAAACTTCAGCTTGGGCAGAAGTGGAGCTCAGGACCCATGCAGAAATGCTGGGCATCCCTGCAGATGTGTTTGCTGTGACCAGGTCACAAGCCAAAATGTCTAACACTGAACAGGCCTTGGATTCTGGAATAATGGACCAAGTGCCCTCCAAGAAGAGGAGTAGTAGGGTAAAGGCAGTGCCTTCCCCCTTGGCTCAGAAGGAAGATCAGTCTCTTGAGGGGGATGATCTCAGTCCTGAGGAAGGAACTGTCCCAGAGGAGCTTGAACCTGACCAGGTTGAGTTCTTGGGGACAGGGGGCCCTTCCAGGGCAGATCTGAGCCAGGAGCAGCAGAGCTGCCCCTCTCTTGAACCCCTCAGACAGCAAGCTGCTGCTGAGGCTGCTGGGAAAGCTAGTGGTCCCCATACTGTGTATTGGGATGATGGACTCTTGTACTCAGAGTGTAGAGACCCCAAGCCTGGTGCCACCAGGAGGTTGGTTATACCTCTGAAGTTCAGGGGCTTCCTATTGACCCTAGCCCATGACATTCCCTTAGCAGGTCACCTGGGCCAGAACAAGACTTGGGACAGAATTGTCCCTCACTTTCACTGGCCCCACATGTCTGAAGACACCAAGGAGTTTTGTCGCTCCTGTGTAACCTGCCAGGCCAGTGGCAAGGCAGGTGGCACTACAAAGGCCCCCTGATACCACTACCTGTGGTGGGGGTTCCCTTTGAAAGGGTGGGGATTGACATTGTTGGTCCCATGGATCCCCAAACAGCATCTGGGCACAGGTTTATCCTGGTGGTAGTGGATCATGCCACCAGGTACCCAGAGGCTATTCCCCTTAGGACCACTACAGCGCCTGTGGTGGCAAGAGCCCTCCTGGGAATTTTCTCAAGAGTGGGCTTCCCTAAGGAGGTTGTATCAGACAGGGGTGCTAACTTTATGTCTGGATACTTAAAAGCAATGTGGAAGGAGTGTGGAGTGACTTACAAGTTCACCACACCCTATCACCCACAATGCAATGGTTTAGTTGAGAGATTCAACAAAACCTTGAAGGGCATGATTAAAGGGCTCCCAGAAAAGCTTAGGCGAAGATGGGACATACTCTTGCCCTGCCTTTTATTTGCATACAGGGAGGTGCCTCAAAAGGGGGTTGGCTACAGCCCTTTTGAACTTTTGTTTGGTCACCCTGTCAGGGGTCCATTGTGCTTGGTGAAGGAAGGGTGGGAGTTACCTCTCAAGCCCCCAAAGCAAGACATAGTGGACTATGTACTTGGTCTCCGCTCCCGGATGGCTGAGTACATGAAAAAGGCAACTAAAAACCTTGAGGCTAGCCAGGAACTGCAAAAAGCCTGGCATGACCAAAAGGCTGTACTGACTGTTTACCAGCCAGGACAGAAGGTGTGGGTGTTGGAGCCAGTGGCCCCAGCAGCTCTCCAAGACAAATGGAGTGGACCCCATACCATTGTTGAACAGAAGGGTGAGGTTACCTATTTAGTAGACCTAGGAACACCCAGGAGTCCCCACAGGGTTCTCCATGTCAACAGGTTAAAACCATATGTGGACAGGGCAGACATGGGCTTGCTCATGGCTACTGATGAGGGACAGGAGGAAGAGAGTGACCCACTCCCTGACCTGCTCTCACAGAACCCTGATGATGGGTCAGTGGATGGTGTAGCCTTGGCAGGCAGCCTCACTGCCCAGCAGTCAAACTGATTGCAGACAGGTGCTCAATCAGTTCAGACACATATTCTCACTGACACCCAGTCAGACTACCTGGTGCACTCATGAAGTGGACACTGGGGACAGTCTGCCTATTAAAAATAAGATTTATAGGCAACCTGACCATGTCAGGGACTGTATCAGGACAGAAGTCCAGAAGATGTTGGATTTGGGAGTTATTGAACCCTCAGATAGCCCTTGGGCTAGTCCAGTGGTCCTTGTGCCAAAACCTCACACCAATGGTGGGAAAAGAGAGATGAGGTTTTGTGTGGACTACAGGGGTCTCAATGCAGTCACTAGGACTGATGCCCATCCAATACCTAGGGCAGATGAGCTAATAGACACTTTGGCCTCAGCCAAGTATCTAAGCACATTTGACCTGACAGCTGGCTACTGGCAGATCAGACTAGCTGATGATGCAAAGCCAAAGACAGCATTCTCAACCCCTAGTGGGCATTATCAATTTGTGGTGATGCCCTTTGGTCTGAAGAATGCACCTGCCACTTTTCAGAGGTTGGTGAATACAGTCCTTACAGGTCTGGAAGCCTATAGTGCAGCATATCTAGATGATATTGCTGTCTTTAGCTCCACCTGGGAGGATCACCTGGTCCACCTCAGAAATGTTTTGCAGGCCCTGCAGAAAGCAGGCCTGACTATCAAGGCCACAAAGTGCCAGATAGGGCAGAGTCAGGTTGTGTACCTGGGCCACCTTGTGGGTGGAGGCCAGGTTCAACCACTGCAGAGCAAGATCCAGACCATCATGGACTGGACTGCTCCAACTACCCAGACTCAGGTGAGAGCCTTTTTAGGCCTGACTGGGTACTATAGGAGATTTGTCAAGGGGTATGGATCAATAGTGACACCCCTGAATGACTTAACTTCCAAGAAAATGCCCAAAAAGGTTCAGTGGACAGTTAGCTGTCAAAAGGCATTTGATGACCTAAAGCAGGCCATGTGCACTGCTCCCATTCTACAGAGTCCTGATTACTCCAAGAAGTTCATTGTCCAAACAGATGCATCTGAATTGGGGGTAGGGGCTGTACTGTCACAATTGAATGATGAAGGTCAGGATCAGCCAGTAGCTTTTATTAGCAGAAGGCTGACCCCTAGAGAGAAACGTTGGTCAGCCATTGAGAGGGAGGCCTTTGCTGTGGTCTGGGCTCTGAAGAAGTTGAGGCCATACTTGTTTGGTACTCACTTCCTTGTTCAAACAGACCATAAGCCCCTCTTATGGCTAAAACAAATGAAGGGTGAAAACCCCAAACTGCTTAGGTGGTCCATTTCCCTACAGGGGATGGACTTCACAGTGGAACATAGACCTGGGAGTAACCATGCCAATGCAGATGGACTCTCTAGGTACTTCCACTTAGAACATGAAGACTTAACTGGGCAAGGTTAGTTTAATGTCCCTACGTTTGGGGGGGTTGTGTAGGAGAGTAGGATCTGCTTCACATGGGTACCCCCACTTTTTGCTGATGCTTCACTGTTTTTCGACTTTAGTCTGGCTGGGGCCCTGCTAATCAGAACCCCAGCCTAGCTGCTTCCTCTCTAAAATGGTTTCCATGTGCCTTAGGCACATCTCTGATTGGAATCTGGAGTGCCCTTATAAGTCCCTAGTATATGGTATACTATGTACCCAGGGCATAGGTACCTCAGAGGCCTGCCAGGGGCTGAAGCATGTATTGTGCCACCCCTGGAAGGCCAGCCAAAAGGACACCACAGGTCTGCTACTGCAGCCTGGGTAAGGTGGTGCATGCACCCCTTACTGTGATATAGGCTACCTATATCACTACATACATACACACATATAAACCTATAAGTCACTCCTATGGCAGGCCTTATCAATCCTGGAGGCAGAGTGCGTGGTTCCTATGTGAGAGGGTGCCCCTGCATGAGCTGGGCCCCTCTGCAGCGTTCGGAGACCCTTCTCTGATGCTGTTTGTAGTGCAGCCCGACCATATACTCTTAAGCGCATTATAACCTCGCGTTAAATGCTAACTTTGGGATGGCTGCACGGAAACATGTCGTGTTTGGTGTCAAACATCTTGGAATACTACCCCCCGCCAGTTCTGGCGGCGGGGGTAGCATTCCACCCTTCTAGAGGGAGAGACATGTACACACCGGTATACCCGGTACTGACTTTCCAGAGCCCTGGCATCACAAAATGGATGCCGCTGCCACAGACACGAGTCTGGCCTCCTGCTGCTGACCGAAACTCCGGCAGGGGAGGCCTGGACAATAGGTTTCCTGTCCCAGGGAGGTGTAACCACCTCCCCAGACAGGATAGTGTGTATTGGGGCTGGGCGGGAGCACTCTCTGGTGCTTTGAAGTCCTGCACTGGGGGCACATTTGGTGTCCCTGTGCATACCCCAGTTCAAACCGGCTCAGGGGCTTCCAGCCCCTGCTCTGGCGCGAAACTGGACAAAGGGAAAGGGGTGTAACCACCCCTCTGCCCTGACCCTCCCATAGGTGGGTCCACAGAGTATGTCCAACCCCCTACCTTAGTATAAGTATGGGACCCCAGTCCTTAGGACTTTAGATTAACCTGGACGAAACTCTGACACAGAATCCTGGACCTTCGACGCTCTACTTCAAGATTAGAGGACTGAAGAATCTCCCTTGGGGTCAAGGAGTGACTCCCCTGCTTGGCAGGCACCAAAGAAGCAATTGTCCGGTCTGCATCGCTGAAGCTCCCGCCGGACGCCGAAGTCTTTGCATCACCAGAGGTGGATTTCCAGACTTCCCGAGGCTGCCCTGAGTCCCCAGCAAAGCTGAGGCCCGTAGCTGTCGTGGGTAACGTGGAACCGTGACCCCTGGACACCGATCGCATTTGCAAGTGCATCCTCTTCTGGGTCTCCCACGAAGTCGTGCTTTGGGCTCCGAGTAGCCCCAGCCTCCAGCACCGACTGCACCGAAGATCACTGGCCTCCACTCCACGAGTGTCCTGTGAGCCAGCTCCATGTGCGTCGACTCGAGGCTCCTTCACGGTCACTAGTCCGTTGGCTAGTAGGCCCTCCCGAAGGCCAATCTTCTTCTGCTTGGGCTCTCTGGTTACTCCAGGCGTGCCCTGACTTACCCTCACTGGGTGAGTCCCACAGACCTTGCTGGTATGCAACATCGTCCTTCTTTCATTTCCACGAGACTTGCCATTGCCAAGGCTTGTTGGGTCCAATCCGGTCGCCGACACGCCTGCAATCGACAGACGTCATGGGACAGCTCGAATCCAGCTCCTGGTTGTCGTCGACGCCTCCTGGACCTCGTGGCTGAAGAGTCAAGACGACCGTCAACCTACCTGAAGCACTCGACATCGGTGGGCATCTGCTCATCGCCTTCCTGGTCACTGGCTAGTGACCCAGACTCTGTCCCCTCTGCTTTCAGGTTCTTCAAATCTTCGATCCACCTTTGGATCCACCCGAACACTTTCGACTTGGCCGCCAGCAGCACTTTGCAGCAGATCGCCATTGAAAGCGACGACGAAACCCGACCCCGAAAGACACCTATGCACCCGGCTCCCCTGGGTGAGGTAACTCGAGTACTCCGGTGCTCCCGTGGGTATTGACACTAGAACAGCCTAGTTCTCAAAGGGTTTGCTCCAAGTCCTCCTCTAAGTGTCCCTTTTCTTTTAAATTCAAACTGCGACTTTCCCCATAGAAGTTAACGGCGATTCGCGGCTGTGTTCATACACTGCACGCGTCCCCCGTGGGTCCCCTGTGTCACTACCTTGGGTGGTTCCTTGTGCTCCAAGCACTTCTACAGGCTCTAGGCCCTGTGTCTAGCTAAGTCGTGGTTCTTATACCACTTTATTGGTATATGGTTTGGTACGCCCCTAGGGCTCAAACGTGTATTTGTGCTATTACTGTAGATAACTAACTTATAACTTATGTACTTCGAACTCTAGCCTCATAAAGAGACTAGAGGGGTGTGTTTAGCAATAAATACATATATTTTGAATATATACCTGGTGTGGTCCTCTTTCATTTGGTCACTCAAGAGATTATAGACTGGTAAAACAAGCTGCTTTACATTCCTTCAAGACTTAGCCTGAAGGCTGCTCTCCATAGCTACCACTAGGATAGCTTTCAATAAAGGTTGTCTTTAACCTATCTCCAATAAGGGGTTGTTTGGACTGGTGCAAGGTGCCCACTATAATTAGTGGACAGCATATGCCAGGCCAACTTCTCACACCTATAATCTATTAACACCTACCCTAAGGGGTATCTAATACGTAGCTGAAAAGTTTCACAGATTCATGTGTGACCTATACCAATAGTGCATGTTTTCTCCTTTCAATTTCTAGTCTTGTACTCCTCTTTTAAAATACAATACACAGGACTACAAGTCCCAGAATTCAAAGACAAAAATGGGAAACGACTCTCATACATAGCAAACATTAATGGCAACCTTTTCAACTTTGCACTCTCTGATAGTGCAGAAGGCAGCAAATAAAAATATATCTTTCATTTCTTTATTTTGTAACTCCACTTCTGAATGTTTAGTATATGTTAACCCTTTCATACACTTTTATAAAAAAAGCCCAGTATGGTAGGGTTTTTGTGCATAATTGCGAATTATTCAGGATTGGCAAGACAAATTTGTGGAAAAAAACCAGGAGTGCAAAAACATGTTTAGCTTGGTACTTTTATAACGTTAAGAGTAAAGTACACTTTATTAGCAAGCCCTCACTTGGAAATGTAACCCTTGTTACACAACAATCAGTCTAAAGACCTCTAATTTCTTAAAACAGACAATTCTCTCTTTAATGCCCTTTCCCCAATACACTGTTAGTACGGTCTGCATAGCAACCAGTAAGTCACACATTGCAGTACATTCTTGAAGGGCCATACTGGGTACAAAATGAGCTGCAGCAGGTGCAGTTTAGAGTACAGAATTAAAAGCATATCCAAGTCTGCATTACACTTTTTTATTTCTCCTGCAGCCAATCATAGATCTCGTTACTTATCCTTTCAAGAGACTACCTAACTTTATTCACCTCTATATTCACAGCATCCAATCAAGTATGTTTTTTTTAAACCAGGAGCACACCTTCATTTTAACTGCCTTTCATTTTGAAAACTGTCTCATTCAGCGTCAGCCTTCTCCTGTCTACTACCGCTGCTTCACTTCAAAATGGTTAGAGTGTGGATTGTGGGCCACAACTATGTTTTTTGGGCCACAGAGTCTGCTAGTAAGAGTGGTATTGACAGGGACTTGGGTTTGAGTAATGTGGACAGTATTTGGGTTGGCCAGAGAGAGCTGAAGTAGCATAAATTGCTGCCTTTGGTTAAAAGCATTTTGGATTTCCAATCCCCTGACCTCATGATTGTGCACTGTGGTGGCAATGACCTAGGTACACTGACTGGGGTAGGACCAGAAATCCTAATAAAGGATACATTTGCACAATTAATGACACTTTTCCCTCCTACTGTGTTGTGGTGTACACCAACATATGCCTAAGGTTGAAATGGAAGTGGTATAATCAATTCTGTCCACAAATTGACAAAGCCAGGATACATGTTAATACTGCATTCCTCACAGACCATAACATGGGCTCTATCTACAACAAAACTTGCGTTTTGACATGCATGGAATCTATAGAAGCGATGAAGTTCACTTTGCATACGAAGGCAGCAGGGTGTTTCTGAGAAATCTGAAACTCTGCATCCGGTCTTATGTGTAGCTGTCATATACACAAAATAAACACAAAGGCTCTTCTTAGAGCAACCCTAGTGCCCAAAATATTGTTAATTTCTTTTTTATAAATATCTTTTTCTTTCAATTTTCTTAAATATTCACAACGATGATGTGATATTTGCGAATATGTCGCCAAATCCCAAAACAAAAGCAGACATTTAATAGCCACTAGCATTTTATAACTATAAAATTGATTCTAACTATCAGACTAGATGCAGTTCTATCTAAATAACTCTATGAAAACATGTATGAGTCTCTGAATATGTCTGTGACAGCGTGTATGAGTGTTTGAGTGGGATCTGTGACTGGGTGCATGAGTGTGTCAGTGGGTCTCTGAGTGTGTGTATGAGTGTCTGGGTGGGTCTGTCTGGGTGGGTCTGTGAGTGACTGCATCAGAATATCAATGGGTCTGTGAGTGAGTGCGTGAGTGTCTGTATTACTAGAGGAATGGTCATAACTTATAGTAACTACTTGCAAGACCATGATGGGACTCCTTTCCAAGTATGCTAATATTGAACCGGAGCAAGTAGTAGAGGAAATCACCAAACTGAAAGATTTCCTGGACAAACATGCAAAACAAGATGAAATTCGTAGCTTCCTTCCTCTGATGGAGGCTAGACTGGAGAAGCATGAGGAGGAAATTAAACTCAAGAAAAGAACCACATTTTTGCGAGACCAGCAAGATTACACTAATGAGTGCATATTGACTTTTGGAAAGAAATTCTATGGTACGATTAGGCAATTGAAACAGGTATGGGCCCTAAGAAAAGGAGAGTTGGTCAGTTCTGAATTTGGCCAAGACAATTACTCCTCAGACTTCGATGAACAACCAGCGTCATTCAGCAAAGACGCTCTCCCTTTTTACCTCACAGGATGAGTATTGTTTTTTTACAAATAAATCAGACGACACGCGGAAGACCACCAAGAGGAAGTGGAGCAGGCAGCGCAAGAGGAAGAAAATCAGAAGAGGAGGTGGATACATTCAAAGACAATGTGCAGCATGGGGAATCAACAAGGCAAACAAAGAGGAAATGATGGGTAAGGACCAACTGACAGTCAATCACTCTCAGCCGACCCTACTGCGATGTAGCCTAACTTCCATAACTGTATGAAGAACGTCTAACCCTGGATGACAACTGCCTGAAGCTCAACATGGAGAAAACTGAAGTTCTGATCTTCGGAAAACACACCGCCCTCTGCAACGACTCTTGGTGGCCAACAGATTTGGGACCCACACCGAAAGGCCATGCCCGCAACCTCGACATCATCCTCGACATCGAACTCTCCATGAAACGTCCGATCAGCGCTGTCTCCTCAGCCTGCTTCTACGTGCTCCAAAAATTGTTTAAGTTGCTCTCCATCAGCACAAGGAAGACGGTGACCCAGGCTCTCATCACCAGCCGACTACACTACAGCAACGTACTCTATGCAGGCACCACCCCCGAACTAATGCAAAGCCTCCAAGCGATCCAGAACGCAACTGCCAGACTGATCTTCAACATGCCCAAGAGAACCCGAATCAGCCAGCACCTGAAAGACCTCCACTGGCTCCCTGTCCAGAAGAGATGCCATTTCAAGCTCCTGACCCACACCTACAAGGCCCTCCATGACCAAGGACCTGCCTACATGAACCACCGCCTGTACTTCCACCGATCTCCAGGAACCTCCGTTCCACACACCTGGCACAGGACCCTCGCATACGCCGCTGATTTGCTGGAGGATGCTCCTTCTCCCATCTCACCGCCAAATTATGGAACTCCCTCCCCCTCCACCTTCCCCTCCATCTCCTCACCCTCGCTAACCCACTTCAGGAAGGAGCTCAAGACCTTGCATTTCGACTTAGACCCACAGCAAGCGC
This sequence comes from Calotriton arnoldi, assembly GCA_963921515.1. Classification (NCBI taxonomy): domain Eukaryota; kingdom Metazoa; phylum Chordata; class Amphibia; order Caudata; family Salamandridae; genus Calotriton; species Calotriton arnoldi. The sequence continues at coordinate 6,200,861 of CAWUFW010000104.1, read as the reverse complement.
CTGGATACCCTCTCAGGTGATAAGCTGTGCTTTACAAGTACTACTTGATTGACTGATTAATCTCACACCACACAATTTGACTGAGGAAGAACAATCATTACTAGAGCTTGGTCTCTCCTTTTGCTCTATAGCGAACCTTGACTATTGCAGAACACGGATAGATCTGTTTCTATTTGTGTGAAAACTGAAACTTAAAAAAGTATTTATGCAATAAAAGAAAAAATGGAACACTATGTGCGAGGTTGGAAGATCGGAGGTTTCTTTTGGGTACGTGGAAGTTGATTCTGTTGTTGAGGTATTTGGGTCCGTTGTTGTGTAGGCATTTGTAGGCATGAGTGAGGATTTTGAAAGTGACTCTTTTCTCCACGGGGAGCCAGTGGAGACTTCGTAGGTGTTGGCTGATGTGTTCGTGTCGGGGGATGCCGAGGACGAGTCTGGCGGCGGTGTTTTGTACTGTCTGGAGTTTGCGGAGTAGGGACTTGTTGATGCCGGCGTAGAGTGCGTTTCCATAGTCCAGTCTGCTGGTGATGAGTGCGTGGGTGACTGTCTTCCTTGACTCAGGGGGATCCACTTGAAGGTCTTGCGGAGGATGCGGAGGGTGTTGAAGCAGCTGGAGGTGACGGCGTTGACCTGTCGGTTCATGGAGAGTGATGAGTTGAGTACGATGCCGAGGTTCTTGGCGTGGTCTGAGGGGTAGGTGGGCTTCCGAGGGCGGTCGGCCACCAGGTGCTGTCCCATGCAGAAGGGGTGGTACCGAGGACGAGGACTTCTGTCTTCTCTGCGTTGAGCTTCAGGCAGCTGTTGGTCATCCAGACTGCGATGTCTTGCATTCATTTCTGGAAGTTGAGTTTGGCAGTGGTGGGGTCTTTGGTGAGGGAGAGGATGAGCTGGGTGTCGTCGGCGTAGGATACGATGTTGAGGCCGTGTTGTCGGACGATGGCTGCGAGGGGGGCCATATAAATGTTGAAGAGGGTGGGGCTCAGTGATGAACCCTGTGGGACTCCGCAGGTGATTTTCGTGGGGTCGGAGAGGAAGGGTGGGAGTCTGATCCTTTGGCTTCTTCCGGTGAGGAATGATCGGATCCAGTCCAGGGCTGTTCCTTGTATGCCTGCGTCGTGTAGTCTGACGACTAGTGTGCGATGGGAGACTGTGTCGAAGGCCGCTGATAGGTCGAGTAGGATGAGGGCTGCGGAGTGGCCTTGGTCCAGGAGGGTGCGGATGTCGTCTGTGGCGGCGAGTAGGGCGGTCTCTGTGCTGTGGTTGCTTCGGAATCCGGATTGGGACGGGTCGAGGACGGCGTTCTCTTCAATGAATCGTGTCAGTTTCCTGTTGACTGTTTTCTCTGCAACTTTGGCTGCGAAGGGGAGGAGCGAGATGGGCCGATAGTTCTTGAGGTCGGTGGGGTCAGCTGTGGGCTTCTTGAACAGGGGTCTGGCTTCTGCGCGCTTCCAGTCGTCTGGGAAGGTGCCTGTTTTGAAGGTGGTGTTGATGGTGCATTGTAGTTTGGGTGCGATGGCGGCCACAGCTCTGTGGTAGATGTGAGGGGGGCAGGGGTCGGTGGGGGCCCCGAGTGGTTGCTTTTCATGGTCGAGGCGGTGTCTTCGGCCGTGATTGGTGTCCAGTTGGAGATGGTGGGCTGGCTGGTGTTTCTGGGGGGCGGGGGCCGTCTGTGGCACCTGGTGGATGGTCGATGAAGTTGAGGTTTTTGATCTTGAGGTGGAAATAGGTTCCAAGCTTGTCGCAGAGGTCTTGGGATGGGGTGATGTCTGTGGCTTCGCTGCGTGGGTTGGTGAATTCGTGACTGACACTGAAAAGTTCCTTGGAGTTGGTGGAGTTGGCCAGGATTTTGTTGTGGATGAAGTTCCTTTTGGTGGCTCTGATCTGGTTGTGGTAGTCCGTCATGGCGTCCTTGTAGGTGGTGTGGATTTCGGTTGTCTTGGTGTTTCTCCAGTTCTTCTCCAGGCGTCTGCAGGTGCGTCTGGCTTCTTGGAGAGCGGTTGTGAACCAGGCGGCTTTCCTGGGGCGTTGTCTGTCGGGGTTGCGTAGCAGGGCGAGCTCATCTGCACAGTTGGAGATCCAGGTGTGGAGTTCTCTGGCTGCGTCGTTTGCGCTGTTTGCATCGGGTGCCCAGGTGTGGTTGTCTCAGGTGAGGGTGGAGTTAAGTTGCTCGTCGGTAACCTTGCTCCAGTTCCTTCGTGGTGGGCGTGGGGCTGGTTTGGGTGCCTTGGGTTTGTTGATGGTGAAGTGTACGCAGTGGTGGTCGGTCCATGGCGGCTGCGTTGTGTGGCTGAAATGGACGCTGTTTCCTGCCGCGAAGATGGGGTAGAGGGTGTGTCCTGCTCTGTGGGTCTGTGTGTTGACGAGTTGTTTAAGTCCGATGCTGGCGAAGTTGTCACAAAGGACAGTGGAGTTGGGGTCGCTGGGGTTGTCGAGGTGGAAGTTCAGGTCTCCAATGAGTATGTAGTTTGTTGAGGCGATCGCGTGGGGTGTGATGAAGTCGGTGATGGTGGTGGCGAAGGGTGTTCGGGGCCGGGGGTCTGTAGACGAGGGTTCCTCGGAGTGTGGCTTTGGGGGTGGTCTGGATCTTGAAGTGCAGGTGTTCGGCAGAGGGGAAGGTTTCGCTGGAGGTGGTGAGGAGGAGGGTGATCTTGTGGGCGATGGCGAGGCCCCCTCCTGGGTGGTTGGGGCCGTCTTTCCTCTGGATTTTGTATCCGTCTGGGATGGCGGTGCTGATGTCGGGGCGGAGGATGCGTTGGTCCAGGTCTCTGTGAAGAAGGCGATGTCGGGCGAAAGAGAGTCGAGTATGTTCCAGATTTCCATGGTGTGTTTGTGTACGGAGAGTACGTTGAGGAGGATGCATTTTAGGGTGTCGCCGGTGCTGGCGTCGGCGGTGTTGGAGGCCGGGGTGGCGGTGAGGGTCTGGCGGCAGTGGAGGCAGGAGAACTGGCCGTGGGTCATGTTCGGCGAGGCCTGTTGACATTCTCTAAGTCTTCCAGGGTTGAGTGCGAGGAGGGTGGTGGTGTCGAAGCGATGGGTAGTGGGAGGTCCAGGGTTCCTGGCGTGGCCGCAGTCGGGTCGCGGACGGGTGCAGACGGGCTTGCCTTTGGCACGCCTTCGGCGCACCGGCGGCGCGACCGCGCAGCGGCCGCCATTAAGTAGGGGAGGTGGGAGGGAGGAGAGGCTGGGAGGCGGGAGCAGGGGAATTCTGGGGGGGGATTTCCGGGGGGAAATTCCGGGGGGGAATTCCGGGGGGGAGGGGCCGCAGGGGCAGCAGCGACGAAAGGCAAAAGGAACAGGCAGGCACGAGAAAATAAAAACAGTGGTGGAATTAGAGCAAGACACAGATGGGTGACATTGAGGGCTTAGTATCCCTGATCAAACTGGAGGAAAGGGACACAAACTGGGCTTCAGAAAGTGACTTTTTATGCTCTCTTAATTTAGAGTTAGACAGGACTAGCACAAACCATTTTAAGCCTAAATATAGGTGCAATCCCACACACCACACAACACTATAGGTACCTTTCACAAAGGGGTCACCTGTGATATTATGAGAATTTGGCACAAATCTCAGAAAACAAAGAACAGCTTAGACACTCTATCGAGAGACCACAACATCATTATTAAGCCCTCAGACAAGGGGGGCAATGTGGTCCTTTGGGAAATAAACAAATACTTGAAGGAGGCACACAGACAGCTTGACATGCCCATGAGCTATGAGACAACCAATCTCAATGCTTACAGTTTGACCAGCAACAAATACGTTACCTCCCAAGGGGATTGGAGAGAAAGGGGCTTACTGAGCATGGAGGATTATCAATTCTTTTTTGCAAAAAACTGGTAGCATAGTGTTTTTATGTTGCCCAAAGTTCAAAAGAGCAGAGAGGAGCCACTAGGGAGACTTATTATTTCAGCCAATATTAGGCTTTTGGAATGCACACCCATTTACCTTGATTTTTTCCTGTTGCCAAATATACTTGCTTTACCTTCCTACTGTAGGGACAGTATGGATTTTTTCACCAAGGTGGCCGGAATTCCATGGCAATCCAATTACACGCTTGTCACCATGGATGTGGTGTCTCCATATACATGTATCAATTATAATCTGGTGATCCAGGCTTGTCGAAAAAAATTCATGACAAGGCTATACATAAGTAGGATCATTCCATGATGCTGCTTGACATGTTGAGGTGTTGCTCAGAGAACAATTTATTTTTGTTTAATGATGTGTGGTATCGAGAATTGATTGGGACTGCGATGGGCAGTTGTTTTGCTCCAAGCTATGCTGGCATTTTCATGGGTTGGTGGGAGGAGCTGCATGTGTGGATAGAGGAGAATGAGAGGTGGACCAAGTACATAACATTTTGGACTCGTTATATCGATGAACTTTTTATCATCTGGGATGGTCTAAAGCATAATCTACATGATTTTTTGACACACATTGCATATAATGATCTCAATGTATCCTTCAAGCACAAGATCCATAACACTGATCTGGACTTTTTTGATGTATCTGAGGTTAGACCCCATGAGGTTAGACTCATCACCAGCTTCAACAGTAAGTCCACCACCATTAGAAACATGCTTGCCAAACACTGGCATCTGATTAAATCTGACCCTGTGATAGGGAGTAAAGTACCCCCTCACCCACTGATCACATACCAGAAATCAAAATCCTTGAAGGATATCCTAATACACAGCTACAGGGCAAACAGGGTAGGAAAGAAGGCTGGTTACAGGAGCAGCAGGGTTTCTACAAATGTGGCAGGTGTAAAGCATTAGAGGGAGCAGCAACCAAAGATCGTACAAGTTAGCCAGGGGCAAAACCTGCTACATCAACAAGTTTATCACGTGTAGTAGTGATTACTGCATTTATGTTTTGCAATGTTCAAGTGGTTACAGGTATGTCAGCAGTACCAACTGCCCAGTGAAGAAGAGGATTTTAGAACATTAAAGAGCTATAAAAAATCTTGTTGCTAGACTTTGGGCTAAAGTACGCAATCAGAATCCTGCCTGCGAGGTGGTGGCAGAGAAAAGAAACTCAGACTTCTGGAGTCAGAGTATATTATGCTGCTTGGTAGCAAGTCCCCAGGAGGCCTCAATGAAGATGAGGAGCTTCATTTACACATCAGCAGATGTTGGAAGTTTTGATAGTGGTCATTTATATTGGTGTTCATACCCCCTCCCCCCATTTTCTTAGAAGGGTTGTATGTAGGAAGTTGTTCAGTTTCTTTGTTTCCCTTGTGGATAAAGCTATTGTTTCTTTCTTATTTATTTTCTCTTATACAAACTATCTCATGAAGAAAGTGTAATTTTGCAGTCAGTTATCTTCACATTGGCCGGCGGCTGCTGGCTTTGGTTGCTTGGTCTTGCCACCACCATGCGACATTTTGTAATGAATCTAGGCTTCTAGTTGAACCTTTTGTTTTCTCAGAGTTAGCATCTGCATTGATGTGGATTTCATTAATTTTTGTATTTTCATCTTTTTGTTTTTTCTTTGCGCTTTTTTGAATAAGGATGCAGTCTATGTGTGTGTTTGCATATCTTATTTTATTTTCAGTGAACAGTGGAGCAGTGAAGTGCAAATGATGAGGGGTGGCCACTTGGCCTGAAACGGTTTTCTATTATGAAAAATTGGTTTGACTTTAATTACTATAATGAGAATCATGAAGATTAATATGCACATTAATATATATTATTTTGTCTATGGATTGTTTCGACTGGGTATGTCTTTGAAATCTTGCAAAATGACAATGATTATAAAATAATGATTTCGTGCATCACACTATTAGTGTCTGAAGCCACTAGGCTTGAAAATGCCTTTAACCCTTTATGTTATTTTATATTGTTTAATTGAATTCGAATACTGTATCTATGTCATGTGATGTCATTTGAGATGTCTTCAGTGATGTCATCATTGATGTCACTGACCATGTCATGAGTGATGTAATATGTGAGGTCATAAGAAGTGCATTACAGGAGCGTAAGTTATAGTTAGCTCAGGTAACTATACCTGTTGAATGTCTATGGTTTTCTACAAGTGAAATCTGAGCCTAACTATAATATCCCTGTCACCTTTGGTTTTTTCAGTGAATTTCTAAGTTTTTTTAAATTCTATTTCCTAACTATAGCGTCCCTGTAACCTTTGGCTTTTTAAGTGAATTTCTAATGTTTTCTAATTTTATTTTCTAAGTGTAACCTGTAACCTTTGAGTGTGAGTGTGTGAGTGAGTGTATGAGTGTCTCAGTGGGTGTGGGAGTGAGTGCGTGAGTGTCTCAATGGGTCTGTCAGTGGGTGTGTGAGTATCTGAAAGGGTATGGGAGTGGCTGTATAAGTGTCTCACTGGGTGTGTGAGTAGGTGCATGAGTCTCTGAGTGGATCTATAAGTGGGTGCATGAGTCTCTGTGTGGGTGAGTGTGTGCATGAGTCTCTGAGTGGGTCTGTGAGTATGTGACTCCCTGAGTGGGTCTGTGAGTGGATGCATGAGTCTCTGAATGGGTCTGTGGGTGGGTGCGTGAGTGTCTAAGTGGGTCTGTGAGTGGGTGCGTGAGTGTCTGAGTGGCAGTGTGCCACTTAATGGGGGAGTGGGGCCACGCATTCCCCACCCAGGACTGATTTAAGCCCTAGGGACCCCATTCCCTGGGGCCCGGCCATAGACAAATGGAGGAGGGGGCCGCAAGGCCCCTCTCCTGGGCCGACTTCAGCCCTGGGGGCCCATATCCCAGGGCCCAGCCATCTCTCCTAGGTACCCTCAGGGCACCCAGTGTGCAATGGGACCGCGGGGAGAGCCTCAAGGCCCCTGCGGTCCATGCCAGCTCCCCGCTTCCTGCTGAAAGGCAGCTCCCTCTGTGCAGGAGCAACCCTTTTGTCTGTTTCCCTGCCCGTTTGACAGCGGGCAAGGAAACAGGCGAAGCTCCTCTTCCAGCAAGCGAGAGCATTTTCTCCGCTCTTGGTTGCTGGAATTGGTATGTTTGCTGTGACTTGGCAGGAGCTGTCAAAGCTCCTGCCAAGTCACAGTGCGCTAGCTATGTTCGGGGTGGGCACCCCAGGACAAAGCAGGAGCCAGCCTTGGGGGGTGGCGGTCCCCTGGGCCATGTATGGCGTGGCCCCCCTCCTTTGTAGTTCACGGGCTGGGCCAGGGGAGGTGGTGGTCCCTGGGTCTGTATATGGTCTGAGAGGGGGGGCCACGCAGGCCCCCTCCCATTTTAAAAATAGTATTTTGGCCCTGGGAGGTGCCATGGGAGGTCCGTGAGGCCCCCCCATTACAAACAATTTAGCGCCGGGAGGTGGTGGTCCCCGGGGCATGGAGGGTCCATGAGGCTCCCCAATTTATTTAGTATTAGCCCTGGGGAGGTGGTGAGCCCTGGGCCCTGGGGGGTCTGCACGGCCCCCCCGGTACACAATATAAGCACCGGGGAGGTGTGGTCCCCGGGGCATTAAAATGCCCAAGAAGGGGGGCCCCGTGTGCACTCCATCTTTAAATTTTATTCAAGCCCCCAGGACCTGGCCCACCCTGGGGCTAAATAGTAGAGATGCGTGGGAGTCCGTGCTGCTTTTTTTTTTTTTAAATTGGTGTCGAATGTGACTCCCGCTTTTTTGCCCCAGACAGGGCCCCCTTCTCTTTTTTTACCATTTTGTTTTGGGATTCGGTTGAAGCCGAGTCCCAATATGGCTGCCAACACTGCCTGGTTGATCCTCGGAGGATCCTTGTCCTTATATATACAAACATACATTCTCTTTAATATCTCAAAAACTACTGAATGTATTTACAACAAATAACAAAAAAGGTTCTTTCTGGACCAAGAACTACCTTTCTGCCAAATTTGGTGTAAGTCCGTCCAGTGGTTCGGGCTGTAGTCACGACTAAAATCTCAATTGGATTTAACATGGAAAACGCACTTTTTTTGACCCCCCCTTTGTCTCTGCCCCCCGCTTGACGGATCACCCCAACACTTCTCGTGCGCAACAAGAATAACCGGGGCACTTGTTGGGAGAACTTCCGTGAATATTCGTCAACTGGTGCCAAAGATATAGGCAAGTCAAAAAACGCTTTTTCTCTGGAAAATAGATCCTAACTATAACTACCTACTGATGACCGCCACTAGAATATATATATATATATATATATAAATATATATATATATATATATCCTTGAATCGCCTCCACACAAGTCCCAAAGGTACGGCTGACGAGCCAGCATACGTAGCAGGGCAAGGAAGACAGCAGCACTGCTCAGGTTCCCAAAATCCTTTTTATTTTATTTCACATCACCTCAGGTGCACACACAGAGACCAGCACGTTTCAGCCGTAGCCTTCACCAAGGTCATAGAGTTTCAAAAGAACAGATAGTGTATTTAGAAGGGACAATCCGTTTACCTCACCTCCATTAAAAACAATGCATAGACTGCTACCAATTCTTCAACAGAGGCACATTGTTCCCTCCATGTTATTTCTTAACATGGAATCATTCTTACTTTTTCCTTTTTTTATTTGTATTTTTTCTTTTTTTATTTGTATTTCTTATCTTTTATTATCATGGCCTATAAAGGTAAAGTACCCAAGCACCCAGTGACGTCTGTGAAAAAAATAAACGTGTACAGCAAAACATATATTAATTCCTCAATGGAACACAAATTTGAATTTCATGAATAAACAAAATATAAAAAATATCAGGGGGGACTTCATTAAAAAGAATCTAACTCGAGAAGGAGAAAACAAGAGGGGAGCGAGGAGGGGTGTTCCTGATTTAAAACACAAGTACATGGGTGTAATTACAATACTAGAATTTCATACAAATCTTTTCACTATAAAGTGCAAACAAATGTGTAATCTTGCTGTAAACAATACTCCATGTGGAAAGATGCGCATATGATGTAAACAATGTCTAATATATCTCATGTGTGTACTTTATCTTATAACTTAAACAAGAAGACATATGGTCTGTATACTCCGTTGAATCAATAGCAGTGCATGATCAATAAATACATTTTCACTGACTGGCAGGAGGCGATAGAATCGCCCAAGGTAGTGGCGGTTTCCTCCAGGTTACGCCTCATACAACTTAAAATACTACATAGGACCTACTTTACTAGAGTGACACTATGGAACATGGGGAAAATCACTGACCAACACTGCATACGTCAATGTAATGACATAGGCACCTTCTACCACACACTGTGGGACTGCCCAGTTATTAAACTTTACTGGACAGCAGTGATGAACACTATCACTGAGGTTGGCTCCAACCCGGTCCCACCTGAGCCCAAACGGTGTCTCCTGAATATATGGGAACCAACAGACATGAACCATGCCGCCCAAACTTGGGCAATACTTGGTATGATGAAAGCTAAACAAAATAAAGCCCGAAAATGGGGGCCGGAGCATGCCCAGGTTCTCGAAGATTGGTTCAGAGAAATGGACATGATCATGGCGGCAGAAAAAGCCACATATGTCCACAGAGGATGCACCTAAAAAATGGGAGAGAGTGTGGGGTAGATGGAATACCTATAGAGGAGGTATATGCACCCCCCCCAGCAATGGACCCGGTGTCAGATGAGGATGTGCAACACTGAAATTATATCTGTATTGTACAACACACAATGGCGGGCAAATGTATGCAGCCTCGACATAACCAAGTAAAGTATTGTAAACTGTAATCACACTAATCTGTCAATGTGAAATGTTAAAACTGCAGGTCTTTTCTATTCAATAAAAATTGTTTCCCAAAAAAAAATACATTTTCTTTACCAGCAGACTGAAATCCAACCTTATAGTAAGGTGCAAATGCAGTAAAGTAAAATCCAACCATACAGTAAAGTGCAAATGCAAGATGATAATACTGTTATAGAATGCATTCGATTCAATCCCTCCTTGAAATCAAATAAAGTGCAACTGCATGGTAAACAATATTCCATGTGCAAAGGTTGCATACAGTACCAATGGCAAAAAGGAGTTATTAAAAAGGGGATTATAAAGACCTTCCTTTTGTTGGAACCTCTTTGTATACCTTCTAGACAAAACATCCCCAGTTCACACCACTTTTTTAAGATTGAATATTTAATAAAGTAAAAAAAAAAATCCCAATTTATGGCAAAATTTGTTTATCATCTGGGGTTGTCATCAATAACTACAAGAGATCCCACATTTCCACATTTCTTTTGGCTTTCTAACCTTCATTATTCCTTGATCCTAAACCCTATAGGATCCTCTCCCCTCCCAACAAGATCCCTCCCTATGTTATCCTCGGATTGCTTGTGTATATTGCCTCATATATCAATTTTAAAACATCACATTGATTTATTTTATGCAGACTGTTACCAAATAAGAATCTAAAAACCCACTACTATTTTAAGTATCAAACATGAATTATAAATGAACATGCAACTCAGCATCTGTATTGAGTCCATGGGGGGCTTCAGTGGCCACTAATATTATCATTTTCAATTGTGCTCTCCAAAGTTCCAACTCTCTGTTGCCTCCTGGTGGTTTTTTGACAACATGTTTTACTCCATAGTACGTCATATGGCCTGCTTCTAAGTTGTGCGCCTCCCAAATATGCTTTGCCATCACATATTGAAAGTGTTGGTTCTTCATCGCACAAAGGTGTTGCAGGATGCAGAGTTTGAGTCTGTTAATGGTACTTCCTATGTACTTTTTGCCACATGTACATTCTAAGACATACACCACAGAGTCAGTGTTGCATCTAACCCGTTCCTTATTCTGCCTCATGTTCCCATATATCATCTCAAACTCTATGGTGTTCCATCCATGAGTACAGGCGTTACATTTGGGGCATTTTCAAAATCTCTTCTTTTTACTTTCCAGCCAATGTACAGGACCTCTTTTTGCTATATTATCAGGTATTATATAACTACTGGTCAAGATGTCTCCAAGTGATGCTGTTTTTCTATATGTAATGCTGAGGGATCCCGGTAATAAGTCTTTTACATCCTCATCCAATTTTAGGAGCTTCCAATTTCGTTTTAAAAATTATCTTGTCTTCCAATTTGACATATCAAAAGCTGTAATATATCTGATGATCTGCATATCATATCCACCCACGGCTCCTTTGGGTTTAACTGCCAGCAATGCTTCACGATTTGTGGCTCTGGCTCTCTGAAGGACATCAGTCAGGACAGTATCTGTTTATCCCCTTACTCTAAACCTTCCATACATTTCTGCAACCTGCTCATTAAATTTGAGTTCTTTTGAGCAACTTCATTTAGCCTTGAGAAATTCCAAATAAGGGACGCTCAGGGATTTCGAGTGCCCACTATTGGCATGTAAAATGCTGTTCACACTGGTGGGTTTCCTGTATATCTTAGTGCAGAATTTTTTATTCTCAATATAAATTCCAGTATCACCAGGGCCGGACTGGGAACCGAACCCGGCCCTGGCACACTGCTCAGCCGGCACCCCTAGGGGGGGAGGAGGGGGGTGCGAACGAGCTGTTTGTAGGGCCGGTTTCGGCCGATTTTGTTACAGGGGGCCGATATTGCCGGCCCCCGGTAACAAAAACGGCCCCTGGGTATCACAGTAATTAATCTCTTTCTCCTGGATATCGAAAGTAAATTTCAAATTCTGCCGATTATTGTTAAGTATTCTCAGAAAACTCACCAGATCCAATTTTTCACCTTCCCAAATCAAAAATAGATCGTCTATAAAACGAACCCTCAAGAATATTCATTTTATATTTGTTTTATTCTGCTCACTCCAAGCTGTTTCGGCCTCCCACCATCCCCAGTGGCGGCTGGGACGGTACAGAGGTGGCAGGACGGAGGGGTTGCAGGGGATGTGGCGGTGGGGGGAGTTGGAAAAAAATAATAATTCACTTACCTGATCTCGCTGCATCTCTCCTCCGTCTCTCCCATGTCGTGTCTCTACCAGGTGGCTCCCCACAGCGAATCACAACACTGCAATGTGATTAGTAAGCACCCAGGCTCCCCTGAGCCAATCACAACGCTGCAAGGCAGCGTTGTGATTGGTCTGAGCGCCGTGGTTCAGCGCTCAAATAGGGGCTGGGGGCCTGGGCATGTTCTCCACCCAGGCTGTAATGCAGCCACGGTGGAGAACATGCAAAGGGGGCATGACGAGTTAGCCGGCCCGAGACGGCCGGCCAAAATGTCATGCGCTCTTTAGAGTGAAGCAACCACTCCTCCTCCCCAACGTCAGGGGAGCCAAGCCCTGCCCCGCCCGTGACGATACTAAAAATAAAATAAAGTGTTTTTTTTTACACTGCTCCGTGAGTGGGGCGATGCTCCTCCGCCTTAGTCACTGACCATCCCATCAGTAAGTTTGCTGCAGTACCCATTGCAGCTCCCTGCACAGTTTGTCTATTGAATTTCCCCGCAAACATATAAATCCTTCCTGCCGCATAATCTCTCTTAACACGATTAAACTTCTTGGCTCTTGTGTTTTCTACTTCCTTTTAATGTTTTTTCCAGTTTTTCTCCATATCCATGAAAGCATCCTGCAGACTCTCCAAGGCCTCTTCCAGCTCTTTAATGCGTTCAATCACCTTTGATAAATTTCTTTCGGCATGCGTGATCAACATTTGCATGAGCTTGTTGAGCATTCAGTTGTGTCATTCTGCTACAGCTTTGAAAGGTCCAAATCTAAATCACTTAAGGTCGGGAGCACAAAAAACCGCAAGCCTCCTGACATTCTCTTGCAGTCTAGATAGCTCTTTAACGTCGTCATCTCCCACCATTTGTTTATCTCTGTAATTCTCATTTGTTCCAGTTCCTTTACCAATTTTAGTGATGTCGTGTCCACAGTTCTCCAACTCCCTTCAGCATCGTCTGCATTACTGCTAAATAATTCCTTAACTTTAAATTCACTTTTTGCACGTCTCTCTGCCATAATTGATATTCCACCTTTCACTATTTGTGATGTTTCCAAATCATTCAGAGGCAAATATTCTAACTTTCCTTTTTCTTTATTTTGCGAATATTCAATTTTTCTTTTTTCTATGTTTTGCTTTTCTATTTAATCTATGTCTTTGTACGTATATTTTTATATTTGAAGTAGTCTAGGCAAATCATATAAGCAAGTTTGCCACCCCTTATTTTCTGTCATTTTGCTTTCCTGTGTAAAGGATTTTAGATTGGGAAAGCGCGGCCTGGATTAGATGAAACCCTATATATATATTTTTTACAGGGTGAAGGTTGTGCGTGGTAGGGTTTGATGAGGAATTGGACTCTCCATGAAGACCTCTCTGCCTCTCCATAAAGACCTCTCTATGGGGTGAAGTGAAGTCTGTGCAAAGTAGGATTTGGTGAGGGAGTAACCTCTCCATGAAGACCTCTGTACAGGGTGAAGGCTGTGTTTAGTAGAGTTTGACTAGGGACTGGCCTCTTTATAAAGACCTCAGTACAAAATGAAGGCTGTACATAATAGGTTTTGGTGGAAGACTGACCTCTCAGTGAAGACCTCTGTACAGTGTGAAGGCTGTGCTTAGTAGGGAAGTGCTCACGTAATGGGGTTCCCATGCAGTAAGTGACTGGCCTCTCCCTGAAGACCTCTGTAAAGGGTGTAGTCTGTCCATTGTAGGATTTGGTGAGGGAATGGCCTCTTTGTGAAGACATCTCTACAGAGTCAAAGCTGTGCATAGTAGAGTTTGATGAGGGACTGCATCTCCATGAAGATCTTTCTACAGGGTGAAGGCTTTGCGTAATGGGGTATGTGGAGGGACTGGATTCTTTGCGAACACCACTATGCAGGGGGAAAGCTGTGCACAGTAGGGTTTGGTGAGGTAGTGGCCTCCTTACAAACACCACTATGTAGGGTGAAGGCTGTGCGGAGTAGGGTTTGGTTAGCGACTAGCCTTTCCATGACGACCACTGTATAGGGCAAAGACTGTGCATAGATGGATTTGGTGAGGGACTGGGCTCTCCACAAAGACCTCTATAAAGAGCAAAAGCAGTTTGTAGAAGAATAAGGTGAAGGACTGGTCTCTCCATGATGACCTCTGTATGGGGTAAAGGCTGTGCATAGTAGAGTTTGGTGAGGGACTGGCCTGTCTCTAAGAGTTCTGTGGAGGGCGCAGGCTGTGTATAGTAGAGCTTGGTGTAGGACTGCCTGTCCGCAAAGCCCTATGTGCAGGTTGAAGGCAGGTTGAAGGCTGTATGCTGTAGAGTTTTGTTAAAAACTGGGTGTGCGGCCAAGCTCTGTGCCCACTCCCTAGCACATGACCAATGGACACCCACTCCACTTATAGAAGATACGCAGACTCAGCAGGACTCCTGGTTGATCGCACGCCCCCCCCCCCAAATGTTGTCTTTTATAAATTTAATCCCATGCGGGTTCCTCTTGGACCCCCCCTACACAAGGCACAGAAGTCAGGGAACTGCCACCCTGCCCCCTTAGACCTTATTTTTAAATATTTTTCAGGACATGGGGACCGAGTTCTTGAATACTGTAGTGCTGGCTGCAACATTTTGGTTAGGCTGCGGCCGACCAATCAGAGCACGAGCTCCCACAGGAGTGTTTCACTCCCGTGGGAGCAAGACGACCGGCCGAGTCCTGCGGGGTCAACTGTCTACAAATCTATGAATTTCAAACCTTAATTTCTTAAGAACTACTGAAAAGATTTACACCACATCACAAAAAGCACACCTTCTGGGTAAAGATCTAGCTTTCTGACGAATTTGGTGTAATTCTGTTCAGCAATTTTTTCAAGGGTGCGTTGCTGGAAGCCGACGAAGATGACTGCAGGCGTTTAATGCACCCAAGTGGCTTTGGCACTTATTTATGAAAATAGCGGGTTGCCAGGATTTCTTTCACTCCAAGATGTCAGTGCATATAGGTGACATTTAATAGGGTCTATAGATTAGATTTTTAAACCTGTTACTCACATTCTAGGCTATTTATTAATGCCAGTGTGTTTCTACATGTGCGTCACTAGCGCCTGGCATTTTCTATTCCTTCAGAAGTGGCCTGCATTTTACCTCCTCAGAGATTAGACACGTTTCTCTCAACTCCTTTAGTGAGAGTGTCAACCAATGGTCGACACTGGGGAGGCATATAAAGGCCCGAGCATCAGAGAGATTCCTTTATAATATTTTAAGCTTGGGAAGAACTTCCCGAGCAGCCTGAGTCTTTTTTTCCCTTTAATGTAATGACGATCAGTGCGTAGTGAAGTATAGTGAAAGTAAAACGAGCCGATGTGGTGGGAGAGGTATCATTGCAAAGGGGAGAATTTCCCCTTTCTAATGATATGTGTGCCTATTGAATCCCTGCTTGAGGATGGATATAGGAGGGTTATCCCCAAGCAGGGGTCCACCCACTACACACTAGGGACTTTGAGGGAGCAGCCTTTTGAGCAAGGGCTTGTGCTCACCCCAATCCCATACCCGATCAGTCTTTCTACCCCTCAGAGGTTTGATGGGAGTAATTACCCCTGACCTGCCCCCTGGGGGAGCAGAAAGCCCACTAGACACCAAGGTCTTTTTTTAAATTCTAGGGGCAAGGGTAGGGGTAGGGACTGCCCAATAATGGCATGGCCATGCATCCAACCCAAAAACTATGGTGACAGTCTTTCTACCCCCTGGAGAGCCGATGGGGGTGATTACCCCTAATCTGCCCCAGCAGGGGGCAGAAAGCCCACTAGACACCAAGGAATGTTTAAAAAAAAAATATTAATATAGGGATGGGGGTTGGCCATCATGGCCATGGCAATGCCTCCATCTCAATAAGAAAAGAGGCTGTCTTCCTGCCCCCCCCCTGGGGTGTGTATGGTGGTAATTTCCCCCAATTGCCCCTCTAGCCACCACAGTCTATTTTTAAAATAAATATAGGGTTGGAGACTGCTCCCTAAGGCAATGAGCAAGCCTACACCTCCAGCAGAAAGCCCACTAGACACCACAATCTATATTCAAAATAAATATAGAGATGGGGGCCACACACTATGGGCTTTGCCATGTTCCCACCCCTCCGAAAGAACTATAGTGACAGTCTTTCTGCCCCCTGGAGGGGGCACAAAGCAACTAGACACAAGGGAATGTGTTTTTTTTAAATATAAGGTTGGGGCTGCACACATGGGCATGGCCATCCCCCCACCACAACAAGAAGATAGACAGTCTTTATGCCCCTCTGCAGGTGGATGGTGTAGTGACACTAGATCTGCCTCCCCGGGGAGGCAGAAAGCCCAGTATACACCAGGCTCTATTTTCAAAATAAATATGGGGTGGGGTCTGCCCACATGCGCATGGCCATTCCCCCACCCCAACAAGAAGATAGACAGTCTTTAAGCCCCTCTGCAGGTGGATGGTGTAGTGACACCAGATATGCCCCCCCCGGGGTGCAGAAAGCCACTAGACACCAGGCTCTATTTTCAAAATAAATATGGGGTGGGGGCTGTCAACTATGGGCATGGCCATGCCAACAGCCCCTTAAAAAACTATGGTGACTGTCTTTCTGCCTTCCCTGGAAGGCAGATGGGGCGATTACCCCCAATCTGCCCAACCGGTGGGCAGAAAGCCCACTAGACACCTGGAAATGACAGGAACGGATCAAACCGAGGTCAATCCCATGACCTCGGTTTGATCTGTTCCTGTTGCGAGCACTAGTCCCAACCACACAAGTGGCAAAGCGTTTTTAACGACAAAAGTGGGGAACACTGGGTGGTAGGATTTTTGTGGACTCCTGTGGATTCCAGAAGTTTCTATGCTAGAAATGTAAGAAAAATGTATGATTTCTGTCATAGTTTGTGAATAGCACTCGTTACAACGCGTACCAATACAACACGTACCATTACAACACAGGTATTAGTACGCGTTGTCAATTACAATGAGATACCATTACAACGCAAACTTTTACTACGACTATGCCTTTACCACGCATGCCATTACAATGCAAAAACATGTGTGGTAAAGGTATAGTCGTGGTAAAAGTTTCTAAGGTAAGTGACAGTCCTCTCACTACATTTACACTACCCAGCATGACCCCCCTACACTACCCTAAACCCTAAAACACTACCCTACACTACATATACACCACAACACTACCCTAAACACTAAAACACTACCCCAGCACGACCCCCTACACAAACACCACAACACTACCCAAACCCTAAAACACTATCCCCAGCACGACCCCCGACCCCCAATCCTGTCCCTACACTCAAACACTACCCAGCACGACCCCCCTACACCACCCTAAACCCTAAAACACTACCCTACACTACACAACCACAACACTACCCTAAACCCTTAAACACTACCCCCAGCACGACCCCCTACACTACATAAACACCACTACACTACACTACCCTAAACCCTAAAACACTACCCCCAGCACGACCCCCTACACTACACAAACACCACTACACTACCCTAGACCCTAAAACACTACCCCCAGCATGACCCCCTACACTACACAAACACCACTACACTACCCTAAACCCTAAAACACTACCCCAGCACGACCCCCCCGACCCCCAGTCCTGTCCCTACACTCAAACACTACCTAGCATGACCCCCCTACACTACCCTAAACACTACCCTACACTACACAAACACCACAACACTACCCTAAACCCTAAAACACTACCCCCAGCACGACCCCCTACACTACACAAACACCACAACACTACCCTAAACCCTAAAACACTACCCCCAGCACGACCCCCTACACTACACAAACACCACTACACTACCCTAAACCCTAAAACACCACCCCCAGCATGGCCCCCCCACCCCCTAAACCCTAAAAAAGTAACCCCCACCCCATGCCCAATCCCCCTTACCTCTCTCTCCTCGTGGTTCCTCTCTTCTCCTGCTTCCTGCTTCACGTCGTCTCTGAGGGGCGGTGCACGTCGTTATGAGGAAACGGAACAGCCTCTGTTTCCTTACAACGACGTGGATCGTCTACATTTTTTTAGAACGCAGGGTCATTTACTATACATACCTTTACAACGAAATTCGTTGTAAAGGCATGCGTGGTAAATGACCATGCATTCTAAAAAAATGCGTAGTTTTTTACTTCGCGATGTACAACGCATGCGTGGTAATGCATGCGTTGTAATGGTATCGCGAAGTAAAAAACTTGTTGTAAAGGCTGTTTACCATAGTTTGTAGTTTTCAGGGCATTGTGGGTAAGAAAACCTCATGGGATCCATGCAAGGCACACCACTTTGGAATCCCATGGTTGCCTAGTTTTCAAAAATGTCTCTGGCTTGTAGGTTTGCATGGGTGGCACCACAGCACGGCCCCAAATACCACAGCTGCTCCAATTGCTTATCTCTCAAAGTAGCACTTTAGGGCCTTTTTGTGTGGTGGTTTCATGGCCCACCCACATAAGTGGGACACCGTTCTTATCGGTTCTTAGTTTGCTATAATAGAATGCAGCTATATCACACAGAATCTTTTTTTTTTAATTTTCTTATTTTTATTCTTTCTCAACCTCAAACTATAGTGCAAGATAATAATAAAGTCATAAAAGTATTTACTTGGAATGTTAATGGGCTCCACACAAATAATAAGAAACATATAAAGAGGTAGGAACTGATACAACTTGCTCCTGAAATTGCTTGGTCATGAGTCCTTTAAATTGGAACAGCTGGGATATAAGGTCCTGTTGAGTTCCACCCCAACCACACCTATTAGAGGGGTAGCATTCCTGGCAAAAAAACATACATGGATAGCTGTTAAGTCTCAGACAAATTGTTCAGGGAGATGCGCAGTTGATCAGATTAATAAAGATGGTCTCCTTATCACCATGTGTGTCTTATATGGTCCATATACAGACAAGGCAATATGGTTTAACAAGCTTATGCTGGCATTCCATCATGGAATCCCCCTTTTATAATTTTTGGGATATTAATCTTACAATTGATCACAAAAGTGACTCTACCAGCCTGCATACCTATTCTTGTAAATGTAGGTCAAGAGCTGCTGTGCTCAAAATGATTAAAGTTCTTGGTTTGGCGGACACCTGGCGCAAACAAGAGCAGGGCTATCCCTTTTATTCTGCTCCCAATAAGTTGTGTTCAAGGATAGATGTGTTCTTAATTAGTCCTGTCCCAGGATGCTTGTTTCCAGTCCAGTGAAGACGTGGCTTGGCAGTTCGGGCTGGGCTGTTCCCATGAGGCACAGGGTCAAGACTGATTTGCATATGGCTGGGTCTGAACTGGGGTGGCGAAGTGAGCTAAAGAACGAGGCTGGATTCAACCCAGATCTGTGACTGGGGGTGAGTGTCTGAAAAGTTTCAGCGGTCTGCCCATCATTTCCTTGTGCTTGCTTTGTTCGCCGTAAGTTGGCAGGGTATGCCCAGACATGGGTCCCAGACGTGGGTCCCTTGCTCACTTTGCCACTGGATTCAAGATAGCCTGGCTGATGAGGGGTGTTTCCCTGAACCTGGTCCCAGAATGTTTGTTTTTGGTCCAGTGAAGTCCTGGCTTGGCAGTTCGGGCTGGACTGTTCCCATGAGGCAAAGGGTCAAGACTGATTTGCATATGGCTGGGTCTGAACTGGGATGGTGAAGTGAGCTAAAGAATGATGATGGATTCAACCCAGATCTGTGACTGGGGGTGAGTGTGTGAAAAGTTTCAGCGCTCCATCCATCATCTCCTTGTGTGTGCTTAATTAGCTGTAGCCTTATTAGTAATGCTACAATACGTATCTATCCACCAATCGTCTTGGACCATCACCCAGAGAGCTAACTACACACTCTAGGACCTCACTGCACACTCTCTGTAAGTCTACTAGCTGGACTTTTAATAGGCCTCTTCTTTCTGACAATGATTATTGCTGCTATATTATAAACATAATAAGAGACTATATTGACATTAATATAGGCAGTGCCTCCACTCTCATGGTTTGGGACTGCTTAAAAGCCATAATTAGGTGGGTCACACTATGTTATACGATTAGCCAAGATAAGGAAGTGCAGCAAAGATCTATTAATTTGAGGGGTAAACTCCAAACGCTGGAAATAGAGTTAGTCCAGATTCTCAGACACCAGGCAGGCAGTATCTCATACTTAAAGACTGTTTTCAATCAACTCAAGATCACAATGCTTATTAAAAGATAATTGTGAGATAAATAGGCTAGACATCTACATTTGACTTGTCTGAGATATTTTGAGAATAATGAGAATATGGGGAATTTTGGCCATGCAGGGTTAGGAGAAAGAAAGCAGAAATCTCATTAAGGCAATTCAAAATTCTCTGGGTCAGATAATAACTAAGAAAGAGGGGATTCTCTCAACTTTTTAAAAGTTTTATGGGGCACTCTATAGTGAATGTGAAGCTTTCTCCTGAAGAAAAGCCAGAGCCTACATAGAAGAGGTCAGGATTCATCGAATTACCACCTGGTAACATGATTTGCTAGAAGCCCCTTACATGTCCCTGGAACTCACTAAGGCGTTTTGGCGACCTTCCACCAAGCAAGGCGACTGAGCCAGATTGCACTCCTGTAGAACTTTAGGCCACGTTTATTATTATGTTTATACTGTTTTTTTGTGAATGTATTTCATTATA
Source organism: Calotriton arnoldi (assembly GCA_963921515.1). Lineage (NCBI taxonomy): Eukaryota > Metazoa > Chordata > Amphibia > Caudata > Salamandridae > Calotriton > Calotriton arnoldi. The sequence goes on along the minus strand of CAWUFW010000104.1, from coordinate 6,180,384 downwards.
TTGATACAAATAATCTGACCCCCCCTCTTGGAAAGAAACTGATATGGTTTTCTTCCTAAAGAAAAACAAAGATCCTCTCAATTTTGGGTCGTATCAACCAATATCACTTATTAACTCTGATTCAAAAATGCATTCTAAAATTTTGGCCAATAGATTTAAACCTTGGATTAATAGCTGGCTAGACACGTTACAGCACTGCTTCACCCCTATGGGGGATACCGCTCTCCACACAAACTTAGCAGTTGCGGTTTTTGATGTGGCTGCAGAACTTAGAGTATTGGCTGGGATGGTCCGGTTGGATGCAGAAAAAGCGATCGTAAGGGTCTTCTGGCCGTTTCTCTGGTGTGTGCTGAAAGTTTCAGGTTTGGCCCAAAGCTGACACAAAGAATGCAGGCAATTTATCACAACCTCTCTGGAAGAGTGGCTCTGTGGGTGTGCAATCTGATAAGTTCATAATTATGCAGGGTACGCGTCAAGGTTGTCCGCTATCACCCCAATTGTTTATTTTATACTTGGAGCCCTATATCAGGATGTTAGTTCAAGCCACGTGTATCCCACCTACAGCTCTAAATGGATCAATCAGGAAGGTTGTTGCTTATGCTGATGATGTGCCAATTTTTACCTCAGATCCAGACATGGTATTACAAGCAATAGAATATGAAGCTAAGAATATGGCACATTGTCTGGCTGTGAGCTAAACATAGGTATGTCTCAAGTATTATATAATGGCAAGACTCTTGCTTGTAACCATTGCTGCATATCTCGGGGTTCAGATTACACCTAATAATAATGAGGTGTTTACCCTGAATTATTTCCCCCTGATGAACAATATTGGCGCAACTTCTCCTCAAATGAAAAATTTACATATTGGAATTCAAGGTACATGCAATGTCATTAAGTTGTTAGCTGTACCAAAAATCTTTTTTTTGGGGGGGTGGCTTTACCTTTCTGGATCCTTAATTCATTCTATATTAAGATTAACAGAGTATGGTCCCATTTTATATGGCAAAACATGTAACCAAGGAGAGCTCTTTCTCAGCTGCAACAACCATTAAGCAAAGGAGGGGGGGACTTCCATGCATGAAGTTTTTTTTTTTAAAGCTAGTTTCTCAACAAGGCTCTCACATGTTCTTGGGCTTTTTACAAACACATGGCCACTGAGGGATCTCTATCGCGACTTAACATCAGCACCTGGATTTTTTAACCTTCCTATTTTGAAGAACAAGATTTAAGACCCGGCAGGTGTAAGAGCAAATTTGGAATCCAGTATCTAATAAGTTGAAGATCCCTAATTAGCAAATATACCTCTTTATGGCATAAACCATGCTTCTAGTACACATCAAAAAAGTTGAGGGAGGAAGAAGCAGAGGTTCATTCAGCTTCCAAGAGGTACTGGTCATCTATCAGAAAGGGGGGGAATGAACCACATAAGTCTCAGTACCAGAGTCTCAGAACCTTTTGTCGCGGAGACCCTCAACCACATGTTCACAGACTGCGGTGTATGTAATCTCCGCTTAGTGTGGTTCAGTGGATAGTGTGATCATCGGTTCTTGTCACTTGAATGTCCCGTTCTACAAGTGACATCCAAACCTCCCCCATGAGGGAGACTGTCTGGATGTTGACAGTGATGAGTGGATTAAAATTATCTCCTATCCTTTAGGTGAATCTTTATTGGAGGAAAAGAGTAGGATAGGGATAAGTCTAAAAACAAAGTGGTGTTTAGTAGATGAGTCACTGGTCCACAACACCCAGTGGTCGGGTCGATATGTTTCAGCCTGGAACAGCCCCTATGGGTCTACGGCCTTCGTCAAGACCAAAGGAATATATCTGGAGGCCTTATACTTAAGGGCTTCCCGGATAGTGTGTTATAAGTTAGTGGAAGCACTCACCCATCTTCGTCAGTGAGAACACTTTGCTCCAGATGGAACGTGGTTATAGGTACAGTCTAAAGGCCTATAACTGTGAGGGAAACAAAGGAAAATTAAATGCATATAAAACTAACGTTGCCAATTTCCCAATTCACCCAGTGTGACACTGAAAAAACCGTGGGCAACGATGTCGCTGGTGACGGCCTGGTTATCTCCTATAGATATGCATTAGTGAAAGTAAGATACAGCAAGGGGGAACAGGGACACTGTCCTGCTCCATCTCTTGGCAAATGTGTATAAAGAACTGAGATGTAAAAGCATAGCCCTCTCTCTCTATTAAATAATAATGATAGTGTATAGATAAATCATTCCTGTGTTCAATATTGGCAAACATGCTGGCAGAACTAGGGTAAAATAAAGGTCTCTTAGTAATTTGAACAAGTGAAATTATAATACTACGCTGTTTGAGGAACACAGAATGGGGGTATTTTTCTATTAAAAAAAACAAATGTACTGTTACCTTAAATATGCATTTCATTTGCATCATGGTGTGGAGAAATGTAGGACAGGGGTTTAAGCCTGAAGGAAAAATTTAAAAAGTAACGAATCCATTTTTTTTTTAAAAAACATATTTTATTAGTTTTAGGATATACAGTACAGGGTATTCAAATATCATGTGTCAACATTTCTTTGTAGCACATTATAAGCAGTATTTCTCGGTCTCACATGTATATTCTAAGTCAAATATCTTCCCGTATATTAACTCTAACAAAAACTTGACTCTAACTATGCTGTATACCTATATATGTTCCTTGGTTGTGGTCGTGCATCCACTTATTGTATCTATGGGCGAGTCATTAGACTCTTCGTTCTTGCATCTATGCTATCTCTTCCGTTATTAATTGATCGCCCCATATGCACTTTTAAATTGAAAACTAAACCATAAAGGTTGGATACTGTACTCTCTGTCCATTGCACTTACTTGGCATTAAACCATCCTGCACAGTGCTTCTGCATGCATTTCTCCCCAACCGAATGTTGAAGGTGGTCTGGAGAGAGGCAGTTTTTATAGCTTGCTCTGTGATCTTAATTGAATAATTGAGAAAAAGTAGTTGAGATTAGGTTGCTGCAGGCTCTTGTCGATGAAAAAAATCAATGTTTTGTGATGAACTACTGAAAAGGACCGTAAATCACTGTCTGAAGTGAAAGTTACGAGTGAGGAACATTTCTGTTTATAAAAATTAACTCTCAGAGATGTTTTTGTTAAGAAGAAACTGTTGCTGGAGTTGCTGTAATGTGATTTATTAATTTCTGGGAGTTTGAAAAAAGAAGTTCCAAAAAAGGAAAGAAAGAAATATTCCTGCTAGGAGTGAGCTGTGTCAAATGCACACATGCTGGCTAGGTCCTGGCAAGTCTCTGCTGCTCTTATGTTGTAGATATAATGAGGAGATAAATGCAGAATATTTGCTTGCATGTTATAAATAAAATAGGAGTGCAACATGCACAAGTGGAATTTCGAAGCCATATCAGGTGCCCTATGTGTCAAATCTCATGGGGCAAATCGTTCAAATACAGGTTTTTTTTTTGTGTACATAAAAGAGGAAGAGATTCATGAGCACATTTGAAAAAGTGCTATAGGGTTAACTTGTGTTTCCTATATTTAGGCATGTGATGTATATGTATGTTAATTTGTAGAGCGAGGAGCACAAAAGGAATAGAGCTAATGTAGCTGGTGTCAACATACCGTCACCCATTGTTGATGGTGGTGAACGATAGGAATCTTGTTTCATGGTGATGGAAATCACTTTTGTAAATTAAAGCTTATCTTCAAGACTAGAGATTCATGAACATGCTCTGCAGAATACTGGAAGGTTAACTTAGGTCTCTCAGGTTTATGATACGATGTTATGCGTGTGAGTATTTCCTTGTGGACCCAAGAGCGAAAGTCGCTGTTGTCAGCATGTGGTCATACTTTACCGGTAGTAGAAGCTGTAGGGATGATATCTCCAAACTCACAGGTTATTGTCACTAGTCTTGATGGCTCACACATATATAAATATCATAATAATACATAATATTATTATTACTGACTGAAGCGCTGTAATGCCACTGTGATATATATGATAGATTACCACGCACAGCCAGCGTTAAACCTTCACTCAGCTCCCTGGCACATGATAATCCTGCAAATGCCTCCTCATAGAGCCGTCTCAAAGACGAGCACCGCCACCCCTACAATACATTAGAGTTTTTTACACCATGGTAAGTTAGGACATACCGCCAGTTGCGATAGGTCCCCAGTATTGGGATTGTATCCCGCCCTAGTTGTTATTCCCTATTGTCACCCATCACCACACTGAAAACCTACTCGCAAGTAGATGAGGCGCTACAGCTAAACCGATATAACAGGACCAATCACAAGGAGGGACATGGGCCGCAACACGGTTCCGCTTCCTGTCGCAATATCCCACACCAGATCCCCCGAATACCCCATGGCACATAAAGGTAACATTACCACCCTCACATTTAATGTGTGAGGTATGCATACAGTGCGAAAGCGATACGCGGTATGCGCCTACATAAAACGGCAGAACGCGCAGATTGCACTTCTGCAAGAAACTCACCTAGTGGCAGGAGAACTCGAAAAGGTACGCAGGCGATGGAGCGGCACATTCTGTGCCACGACATACTCTGCATATGTGTGGGGAACACTCATTTGGCTGCGACCAGGGGTACCATTCCAGGAACTGTCCAGAACAATAGACACACAGGGACGGTATGCTTTACTGCAAGGGCTCCTTGATGGCCTGCCAATCTTAGTGGGAAGCCTTTATGCGCCAAATACAGAACAGGGAAAATTCTGGGACTCCCTTTCCCACCCATTTACCTCACACACCCAGGCACCTTGGATACTATGTGGGGATTATAATTGTGTGCAAAACACCCTCCTGGATAGGTCCTACCCACCACACCCAGCCTCCCCGGCGATAGCACAAACAAAGCGCTTTACCACATGGATAGCACAATGGGCACTGGCTGACGCGTGGCGCACCAAGTACCCCGATGCTCAAATATATTCATTCCACTCAATACCGCATGATCTCAGAGTCCGCCTAGACTGTTTCTTATGCTCCTTCCCTATACTTCCCAAAGTGCAGAAATCTGAATACCTGGGCCGGGTCTTATCAGACCATGATGTCCATACGATCACCCTAGCATAGCGACCGCCCACGCCGCCGATTCCCACCTGGCGCCTGCCATGTGAATGCCTAGAGGATCCAGTGTTTAAACAAACGCAAGCAACACATATACAAAATTACTTCTGCGAAAATACTCACACAGCAACCACCCGAGCAGCAGAATGGAACGCATTTAAAGTAGTAATAAGGGGCACGTGCATCCAACACATCTCAGGAGTGCGTAAAACCTTAGAGAGACGCATAGTAGAGAAGGAACGCACATTAGCCACACTGACGCAGGCAGCAGACAGAAATGAAGCTACACTGGCCCAAGTGGCAGAAGCTAAGACTGGGTGCATGGAGATACTCGCAGATCTTCACAGATATAACTTCCGAGCACATGCGGCTACGGTACACAAGAAAGGTAACAGAGCAGGGGCACTGCTGGCATGGCTCGTGAAACAAGACACCACCTTGCAACCGATCACTGTGATATGCACTAAAGCAGGAGTCCTGGCCACTCCCAAGCCTCCATAATGGAAGCATTTCAGGAATACTACTTGCTGCTATACGCTGCCCCTGATCCAGTAGCCCCAGAGCCGCTGGACAGATTCTTGTACATTCACCCCTTACCCTGTATAGCGCAAAGTGACCACAACGCCCTAGATGAGCATATAAACACAACAGAAGTCACGTAAGCAATACAGACCCTGGCTACACGCAAGGCACCAGGCCTGGACAGCCTACCACTGGAGTTCTTTCGCATCTTTTTGACCCAGCTAGTTCCCCGACTGGTAGAGCTATACAAGGCGCCATTGAAAGAGGGTGAATTACCGCAATCCATGCGCAAATCAATAATAGTCTCATTCCTAAAACCAGATAGGGACCCCTACCACTTAGGATCATACCGGCCCATAGCCCTGCTGCCTGCAGACTATAAAATTTATGGGAACATTTTAGCAGATAGATATTCCACAATCCTTCCAACAATAATACACCCGGACCAGTGTGGGTTCGTACCGGGGAGGAACACTTCCTATAATATCCGGCGACTGTTTCATATGCAGGATCAGGTCCAGGGCTGATTTCCCCGTGCGGCCTGCCTGGTCCTGGAGAAGGCCTTTGATACCTTATTGTGGCCATACCTCTTTAGGGTTATACAGCGGATGGGAATAGGGCCCGCCTACTAGCCCACACTAAGCTCATATACACTAAGCCGACCTCCAGAATAAAGCTTGGGCACCAAATATCGTCCTCATTCCCTATATCAAAAGGCACAAGACAGGGCTGCCCACTCTCCTCGCTGCTATTTGCCATAGCGATGGAGCCACTCGCGATCTGGCTTCGCAGAGAGGGTGAGCAATGGGGAATCCCAATAGCAGGTACTACGCATGCTGTATCGCTGTATGCAGACGACTTGCTCATTTACGTCCGAGACATTGCATCGGACCTCACCCCGATTCTCACCACCCTGATGGACTTTGAGGCTGTAGCGGGCCTAAAAGTCAATTGATCCAAGTCTACAATATACCCGCTGTCAGACAATCTCCCCCCCCGGCAGATACAAGTGGGAGGAATGGACATAACATGGAGTGCTCAAGCAACACGCTACTTAGGAGTGCGCCAGTATCACACGCCACAAGACATATATGAGGGAAACCACCGCAGGGTGCTAACAGGTCCTCGGTCAACTTCTGGAAAACTCTCCCACTGGCCCCCATCGGGAAAATCGCGGTGGCTAAAATGATTCTAGTCCCGCGACTGCTCTTCTACTTCACTAATCTCCTGATGGTTTCCCCTGTTCTTTTTTCCAGGAATTAGACACTCACCTCAGTACTCTCATTTGGGGGGCAGGCCGCAGACGGATAGCCCTGACCAAACTACAGCTGCCAGTGGACCAAGGGGGACTGGGAGCCCCTTCCTTCGAGGCATATTCCCTAGCGGCCCAGCTGCAATGGATGTCACGATGGACAGCGGGACGCGCACTGTGAGAGACGCACACAAAACAGGGGCCAATCTCTGTCCCAGTTCTCTGCCGCATGCTAATACCAGGGGCTAAACCCACGCTGAACTGCCCGCTGTAATTAACAGTAGCGCACACTTGTATGAAAGGTGTGCACTGGACGGCACGTGCAGCCCCTTTGTACTCCCCCTACTGCCCTTGGTAGGTCTTCCCAGAGGCCTTACTTACTACACAGAATGAGCCCTGCACACATGGACCAAACACTCAATCACCGAAGCAAGCTCCCTGTTTGTAAATGGCCAACTACTATCATTTGCAGAACTAGTAGCTGATACGGATCTCCCAAAGGGGAAGTTTCTCATAAACAGGCAACTGGTGGCAGATTGTCGCCACGTCTAGCACATAATAGACACAGAGCCACCCACGCACCCCGTCCTGCAAGCAATACTACAGATGGGCCCCAGACGTCACATAGTGAAGTGGCTGTATAAGGCAATCCGAGCGCTAAGCGCGGTCACGCTCACTCCACTTCGAGAAAAATGGGAGACAGAGTCTCAGCGGTCCCTCCACAACAAAGAATGGGAACAAGCACTAGAATTCCCCAAAAAAGTATCACGCAACTACCGCTTCAAAAACATACAATATTTTAAATTACACCATGCATACCTAACACCGGAAACCATCCAACGCTTTTACCCAGACAAACAATTCATCTGCCCTAGATGCTCAGAACCAAGAGCGTCCTTTCTCCACATGTTCTGGAGCTGCCCGACACTCCGGACGTATTGGAATGCGATACACACCACATTACTTGAGGTGACAGGACTCACTGATACGACCACATGGGAAGCTAGTGCGTTAGGCATAATAAAACATCGAAAACACCACAGAGTAGAGCCACGGTTCGCGTCCCTAGCCATTTACTAGCCAAAAGAAAAATAGCCATGCACTGGAGGACTCCAGCAGGACCCCGGCTGGCGGCCTGGAGGGGAGCAGTAAGTAAATGGGGGGCATCAGAGGAGGAAGCACTGAGACTTGAAGAAGTCCGGGGCACCCGAAAGCACCACATTTCTATGCAGTGGGTGACACTACTATACACCTTCAAACAAGAGGTGACAAATACACCACCCACACAGACTACTCCATCCCCCTCTCAAATCACACATGAGGAAACGCGTCCCAATGACGCGCTGAACAACCCTCCTGACGACAGCTAGCCCGCAGAGCGGGGACACCAGAGAAACATGAATATCAAACTTCGTGCCACTCCCTCCTGAACCCAGGCCCATAATGCCTAGATACTGAATCCCACCACAATGCTCGCCTACCTACATTGCAAAGCAGATCCTCCTATACAGTGTATCCCAGTTGAATTCACCCCCGTTAAACGTTACGTCCCCGTTGCAACACACTATGACATATCTTCTAATACCATTATAGCTGATAAGTACTGCAAATGAAGTACACAATGTAGACAAATGCTATTACTATCATAACGCACCCTTTCTTTATTACCTTTTTAAGCATGAGGTGTAACAGTACAGCAACAACTGTTGATATTGCTTGAAGTTGATACGATGATACACTGAATTGCATGTACAAACTCTACTGTGCACTTTTAACAGTTTTTTACAGTGTCTGTAATCTGTATACAACAAAATGCTAATAAAAAGAATTAACAAAAATAAATAAAAAATGATTACTGACCGAACACTAACCAGGGGACATTGTCATTTAGTCCTATATCAAATGTTCTAAGACGGTAGACCCATCTTTGTTCTTTTTGAAAGAGAATGCATTCAGCATCTCCATCTGTCTCATCCAATGTTTCCAAAATCACCCATTCAAGTTCTTTGGCTGTAAGTAAGTAAGAAAGTGGTTATTCATCCCTGTGGTGGCTTTCTTGCATCTGAAATTGCTACGGTGTTCTCCAATCCGTGCTCTGACTTTGTGGCAAGTCAGGCCTATGTATCTTAGTCTGCATGGACATTCGATCATGTATATGGCATGTGTGGTGTTGCAATTTGTGTGTCGTTTTAGCGACCACTCCAAGTTCTATCTCAATGTGAGTGTTTTTGTTATGTTTGTCAAATGGCACACTGCACATGACCCGCAGGGGTATGGTAGGCCCCAAGTTGTGAGCATCGTATTTGTTTTCTCTTTCTTTTTAGGGGGTCGTGTATGTACCAATAGATCTCAGATGTTTTTACTCCTTTTGTGGGCAAATCTAGGCTTTGGCCATTTTAAAGTTCCTCAAACAGCCTAGTATTATCATTTCACTTGTTTAAATTACTAAGAGACATTTTTGTCCCCTAGTTCTGCCAGCATGTTTGCCAATATTGATTGCAGGGATGATTCATCTACACACTATCATTATTATTTAACAGAGAGAGAGCGCGCTATGCTTTACCTCACAGTTCTTTATATACATTTGCCAAGAGTGAGAGAAGGGCAGTGTCCCTGTTCCCACTGGCTGTATCTTTCTTTCACTAATACATATCTATAGGAATATAACCACGCCATCACCAGCAACATCGTTGCCCACGGTTTTTTCAATGTCACACTGGGTGAATTGGGAAATTGGCAACATTAGTTTTATCATGCATTTAATTTTCCTTTGTTTCTCTCACAGTTATAGGCCTACACACTGTACCTATAACCATGTTCCGTCTGGAGCAAAGTGTGCTCACTGACGAAGTCAGGTGCGTGCTTCCACTCACTTATAACACACTATAAGGGAAAACCTGAAGTATAAGGCCTCCATATAAATTCATAGACTTGTGAGGCTGTTCCAGGCTGAAACATGTCGACCAGACTGGGTGTCGTGGACCAGTGGCTCATCTACTAAACACTGCTTTGTTTTTAGACTTATCTCTATCCTACTCTTTTCCCCCAATAAAGATTCCCTGAAAGGATAGGAGATAATTCTAATCCACTCACCACTGTCAACATCTAGACAGTCTCCCTCCTGGTGGAGGTTTTGATGTTACTTGTAGAACGGGCCACTCAAGTGACGATACCCGATGATGACGCTATCCACCAAACCACACTAAGTGGAGATTACATACACAGCAGTCTGTGAACGTGTGGTTGAGGGTCCCCAAGACAAAAAGTTCTGATACTCTGGTACTGAGACTTATGTGGTTCATTCCCACCCTTTCTGATATATAACCAGTACCTCTTGGAAGCTGAATTAACCTCTGCTTCTTTGTCCCTCCACTTTTTTGATCTATTTCAGCAGCGCACAGCTGTGGGAGAATTTGATGAACCATGTGGAAAGAGAATTACTCTCCATAAGGATTACATTATCCCGAGCACTTCTCCACGTTTTTATGGATAAAGCTGGCGCTTACACCTCTCTCACCTCCCAGACTGTACTTCTAACATAAACAACAAAATGTTGGAAAATCAAGGATTAAGCTACACTAAAGAAGAAATAGACTCGATCCTGGCAGGATCTTCGATTCTCAGTGACATCAACATAACCCAAACGACATAACCCAAACGTTAACTCAAACCAACGATTGGGACTCCTTTACTGAATTGAAGAAAGAGCAGATCAAAACCACTCTTCATGGTATAATAATGACAGAATATCTTTGGGCTAATGCGGCACCCAGGGGCCTTTGGGTCCAAAATGCCCCCAGGACCTTCCTTGAAGACATTATTTTTCAGCAAGGACTGGGCTGCCATCTCTTGGAGATACACACACGACTGGTTAGTGCTTATAATTAAAACTGCCACTCACCATAAAAATACAGGTCAGTGAAACCAAACTGAAAGCAACAATACAGATATTAGTCTTTAGAAAAGGTCTAGAAGAAATTAACAAAGAAATGTCCGAGATGAAAGATTTCATCACTCAGAGAAAAATCAAAAAATTGGGAAAAGACCTCAAACGTTTTTCACAGGAGATAGTATACCCCTATATCAAAGAAGACCATAATCCTCCTGGAGACCAAAGTGATTATGATTCCTCAGGAGGAAGCACCACAGACACCACAAATTGGAGTAGTGGAGAAGAAAACCGAAGCCGCTGCAGAGGCAAAGGCAGAGGCAGGGGTAAAGCAAGAGGACGAGGTTGGCAACCTAGATGGGGAGGACTGAATTTTGTAGAACCGACACCATCATTTTACCACCCCTTCCAACCACACTTTGGGGGATGGATGAACCCATGTATGGCAGGACCCCAACCAAACTCCCCCCATGTTCAGGCCCCCTTTTGAGGGAGAGGCCAAAATCAACCTCGCGGGAGACTGAAAAGAGGAGTGCGATGGGTAGACTCAGATCAAGAAGTCCAGACGAGGAGCATGACAAAACACCAGGAAAAGCCAGGAACCAGCACAACCAGTCACTAGTGTTTAATCTAACTGACTTCACCCTTACAGGTTTGCAACAAAATGTCCTTGAAAAAGGTCTAGGATTTGTCCTCAACCCTACCTTAAACTAATTCAAACTTCATTGTAAAATAGCAGAATTCTGCTGCAAGATCAAATTGAAAGCTTTTATAAGACAAGGAGACCCCACCATCAGAGGGCAATTCAAACCTTAAAAGGAAGTTCACTTTTTATCCACTCAGCTCCTTCGTACCAGTCGAGTCCTAGCCTTTGAACAGGTCATTTTTAAAGAAGTAGAAACTATCAACAAGACACAGAAGAAACCATTCTATAACATTTCCAAAAACAAACTGCACTTGAAGAACTGAAAAACAACAAAAATCTGGTTATTAAACCAGTGGAGGAATTGTCCTGTTGAAACTATCTGACTACCAAACACACTTTACTTTCAGACCGTAGATACTACAGGCCACTGACTGAAGATCCTACACCACGACTACGAAGGACCATCGCCATCATGCTAGAAGAGGCAGAGGTTAACTACTGGGTCTCTAAGAACGAAGCAGACTATCTCTTGACAAAGACACCTAAAATACCATACTTTTACTCCCTGTCGAAGATGCATAAAAACAAATGGCCACCACCAGGCCACCCAATTGTGTCTGGCATAAATTCTATTCTGGAACCACAGTCGCAGTTTGTGGACTATTTCCTAAGACCCATTGTTCAAAAAACCATCACGTATCTCAAAGACACTCCTTAATAACCTGAAAGGTATCACATATGATCAAAACACTTACCTACTAGCAGGTTTAGACATAGAGAGCATATTCACAAGCCTTCAGCAAGATACCACGCTGCAGACGATTGACGATATTCTCTTCAATAATGAATGGCACTTCAATACACCAGGGCATTTTGTCTTAGAATGTTGCCGCCTAGTTCTGACAGAGAACTGTTTTGAGTTTGAGGTGACATTGTATCTTCTGCCTTCTAGACATAAGGGCATCATTGGCAAAATGTATGCTCTATCTTTGATGAAACAACATAACAATATCCAAAAACTTGCGGATCGATGGTCCCAGAAGCTTTCAAAAACAATTTTACTCAAGCAGGTGCAACATAGTATTTACTTTATTCATAGGCTTTTAAACGTTTCACCATTATTAATGTATTCAGGGCATTTACTACACTCAGGATAGAATGTATAAATGGGATTATCGGGCAGATTCAAAATGTCTTAGATACAATATTGATAATGCTGCCACAGTTCACATGTTTATTACATGCCAGGCTGTACAGACCTATTGGCAACAGGTAGAACAAGAGCTTGGCCGGCTGTTGAAAATCGATCTTTGTCACGAATTGTTATGCCACCAATAGAAATGTTGTTGGGGTATTCTAAAAATATTCCGGAAAAATTAAGGTAATTGTGTTTGCCGCTGTTGTTCTTGCAAGATTGCAAGACTATGGAAGGACTGTAACTCGCCGGATGTTAAAGAATGGTGGTATCAATTTATTGATTTGGCGGGTATGCAAATGGCGATTATTAATCATGATAACAAACAACAAAATCTTGAAAAGATCTGGAAATCTATGTTGGATTTTTTAAATACTTTGCAAAGGAAAGGGAGAATACACCTTTATGTCAGATGCTTGGATTTATATGTGGTGTTTTTCAAATTGGTTATGGTTTTTTCATTTTTTTTATTGTTGCCTGGAGTTCTCTGAGTGGGATAAACTGTACTTCTGTCTAGTCTTGATGAATTTTGAAAATAAACATAATAAAAAAAACTAAAAGCATCTGGATCAGATGGTTTTACAGTTGTGTTCTATTCACAATCTTTAAAGAGTGTAATTCCTATGCTTTTTAAAATTATTAACCATTTTCTCACATGAATAAGTCTGAGGATTTCTTTATGGAAGCTATGTTATATATCATTAAAAAAAAGTGAACCATCAATTTATAAAACTTATAGGCCAATTTCAATTCATAATATTGATTGTAAAAACTTCCACAGTCATTTCCTTTGCAATTAGAAATGTTTTTGCTGTATCTTATTGGAATAGAACAGATGGGTTTTGTTGAGCTGTAATAAAGCGATAAAGTACAGAACCTTTTTGATCACTTTTTCCTAAACAGAGGCATAAGACAGGGCTGTCTCTTAGCACATTTACTTTTTACTTTAGCACTAGAACCCTCATGGTCCAGATTAGTAACTCTAAAGCTTCTTTGGGATTCATTGTACACGATCAAGAGATTAAATTTACCACCTATGCTGCTGATATTTTGTTATTTATGTAGAAACAAGAACAATCTCTATCAACTTTTTTAAGGAGCTTAAAATGTACTCAAAGATTTATGATTACAAAGTTAACATTTATAAGTCGGACGTTATGCGTCTTAAATTCTGTTTTAAAGGACCCTTCCATGAAGCATGTTTATTCTGGAATTTGTCTAAGATCAAATGCCTGGGACTTTGATACTGCAAATCTATCAGAGATTCTGTACAAACAAACATAGAAGTTATGTTTGAGGTCAAGCATCAAACAATAAAATAGACCCATCTATTTTTATCATTGTGCAGTCATTTAGACATAATCAAAATGATGAATGTTTCTTTTATTTGTCTTTCTTATGATGCTACCCATCAGAATAGATATAATGTTTTTTATTAAAATCAATTGTTTATTCTCCCACTTTCTATGGAATAAGAAAGCAGCTAGAAATTCTGTAGATTCGTTTTCCAGATTGTATTACTTATCATAAGGCAATTGGTATAAACAAATTATAGGTTTTCCATTTGATCCACCCCTAAATAAGGATAAGTTATAGTATAATTTGGAACTTTCCTCACTTTCTCCTTTTACTTAGAGGTTTATTCTATTTATGCCTAGCCCTCAGAAATGTTGGCTTCCTGATTGGTTATACATTCCTGCTCTCTAATTAGACCATATTTCACTTCCAATTTGTTTGTAATGGACTCATTTTTCTTTAGTCCCATTTGGTATAATAAAAGGATTGAAAATAAGGGTTGGGTTATTTTTGGGAAATGTTGGTTGTCAAAGTGTTTAATTACTGTTTCTCAATTATTATTGGAGAATTTTATAATTCCTTTTTATGACTTGTGAAGTAAATATGAATTATCCTATTAATCAGGGCCTACAGAATCATGTTTAACATCCCCGCATACGCATCCACCGCCCAGATTCGGCAGGGGGCGTACATAATTTGCTGGCACAAGATCAAGAATGCCACCGCAAACAGTCTAAGCCATCTACTGTGGCAGGAGCTACAACAGAGAACAGCGGCTCCGGCAAGCAAACATCTATATCAGTGTCTTAAGAACACTGGTCTCAGCCAGGTATGTGAAATTTCGACACCTCATGCCAACTTGAAGAAAATTGTGGGGAAGACAATAAGGAGCATGTCACTTGTAGAAGATAAAGTAATCTTCGCGCAGAGAAAACACGCTTGGATGACAATAAACGGCTATGTATCACTGAGACCTCAACCATACTTCAGCGCAGGGTACTACAGGACCATCAAGGAGAACTTCCTGAAACATAGATTAGGGAAATTGCAGCTGCTCAGCATCTACCACCATGGCTGTGAGGTCAAAAGCCTCTAGATTGCCGCTTGTGCAGTAACGGAGTCGAGGACATGGCTCACCTGATATGCGCCTGCCCTAGCCTAAGAAGAGAAAGATCGTGCCTGCTCAAGCTTCACGTCAATCGGCGAGGGATCCGAACACGGAGGCAAGCCGTGATAGCCTGCTTTAATTCAGACGACCCACAGTTGAACTGCAAGCTAGCAAAATTCTTAGCACGGATAGACGAGAAGCTGGGAAATGGTGGTAATACCACAGGCAAATGTTAGAACTCCATTGCTCAGCGGGAAGAGCGCTCACAATTAATGTCCTGATAGGAACCTCCACGAAAGCAGGTTGAAGAACAATCGCGTAAGAGGGTCAAACCCAAGGACTCATGAACATTGTTTTAACTGGGCCTGGCAATTCGTATGACAATTCTTTTAATCATCAAATGTTCTTATCTGGTTTTAATATTTTAGTCATTTACGAGCATCATTTGTACGCTCTTTTATTATCGCAAACTTTGTATCAGTTTTAATTAACTATATACAATAAAGTTACTTACTTACTATACATCTCAGAGTGCTGCATAAATTATGCAAAAAAAGGAAGCAGGGAACTCTGGGTAGTTCTCAAGTTTAGGTGGAGGTCAGTTCCATTCATTATATGGAGCACTCTACAATATCACCAACACTCTGAATCTGCCCATCTCAAATGCCTGTTTTTTCTAGCAGAGTCTTTAAGCATAGGATTAGCATAGTGCCATCCAGGCCGAGCTAGAAAGTGATAAATCCCTTTGCCATTTTTACATCAAAGGGGCATATTAGCAAGACCCACGTTAAAATTATCGCCGTTTTAGCGGCAGGAAACTGCCGCTAAAACGGCGATAATGGGCTTGCTAATATGTGTACATGAATTAATAGAAGCCCAGGTTAGATGTGCAGGACATCTAACCTGGGCTTCTATTGGAATTCTCATAACGCATATTAGCAAGCCCATTATCGCCGCTTTAGCGGCAGTTTCCTGCCGCTAAAGCGGCGATAATTTTAACGTGGGTCTTGCTAATATGCCCCAAAGTCTTTAAGCATAGGATTAGCACAGTTCCATTCACACTGAGCTGAAAAATGACAAAAGTCTTTTACTACTCCAGGGACAGTATTACAGCTTATGATTGGTAAAATACCATCCAAGCCAACCTGGAATTAATAAAAGCAACACCTGACACATTTCTTTCACTCTACTTAGAGCTCATCAGAGAAGTATAGCTTTGTCCAGACAAAAGGAAGCACCCAGTAAACCAAGACAATACCCTTTCAGGCTTGGAGTGCTGCATAAATTATGCAAAAATGGAAGCAGGGCCCTCTGGATAGTTCCCACGTTTAGGTGGAAAACAACTCTATTATAGGGAGCACCCTACAAAACCACCGACACTCTGAATCTAGTCACTTCAAATGTCTGTTTTTCTAGCAGAGATTTTAGGCATAGGATTAGCACAGTGCCATCCATGCCGAGCTAGAAAGTGACAAAGTCTTGTGGCATTTTTACAGCAAAGTCTATTATATTATATGAGTGTGTATATATGTGTATAAATAAATATGTGTATATATATATGTATGTGTGTGTGTGTGTGTTTCCTATAGTTCCAGCCAATGCTGCCGCTCACAATGTAGCAAGTGCTGCAACTCGTGAGGGTGGACTCATGAACAATCCTCAAACAAAGCAGTTCATGGCGCACTCAGGGATAGTTTCTTCAAAGATTTTCCTAAGCCACAAACAAAAAATCAACGGCAGACGTGTTTTGGCCCCTGACCTTGGTCAATGTTGAACCAGCCGACATCTTTGCCATTTTTAAATACACCGTTGTACATGAATGGGCAGCAGCACCCGTGCAATAGAAACAAACAATGGTAACTAAAAAACCTTACATGAATTGCTTAGTAAGATGGTGGCCATCTTATCATGGTGACCCCATGTTAACATTACATAGGAATTCCATTTAGATCATGTATATGAGGAATTAATTTTCCATACATTGTTTATAATTTCAACTTATAAAAATTTGTACATACGTATTAATATAAATATTTGATCATAAAACTCCTTGCCCAAAATTGATAAAACAGAAGTGTTTCTTATAAAAACCATTAAGGCACCATGTATAAGGGGTCAATTTAAGCCTCATGCATGGTTACTTGCAACCATTACATCTAACACATACCACGGTTTTGGCACTTGCAAAAATTAGCACTGTGTACGGCCATGACATACTGCGTAGCTACGGCAATCGATGACCTGATTGACAATATCAGTACCGCTCTCGATCACCCCGTAAGGGATACTACTGCCTTGCAAGTGTAGCCCTGTATGGGCAAAAACTCCTATGTTGGAAAATGCGGGAAATCAGTCCTGGTGTAGTGGGACTCTCAGCTCTGTAATGGATAAAAGTAAATAGAATATAACTACCAACCACAACCTGTATGGGCTAGCCATCCCTGTGGTATATGGTGGTCATAGTCACCAAAGACTTATTCCGCCATACCCATCGTTCGTAAAAAAATGTGTGCAAAGCAAAAAGTGTACCTGTGCAAAAGGATATTTAATAAAGTACTAAACTAAAATGTGTTCCGAAGTGTATTAAAATGTATTATATATGTTTTCTATGGCAATACGCAGTTACCCTTTATCTGTGCACAACTCCTCATCGCTGTTGAGTCCCCATGAGGCTATGGTACGCATTTCTATAATGTAACGTGATTCCAATTGTCGTAGGTCCCTAATTCTATCCCCTTTCCTTTCATCTCAAGGCACCTGATCAATGCAAAAGAAACACAACAATTCCCTGTTGCTGTTATGGTCAGTTAAAAAGTGCCTGGCCACTGGATACGTCCCGTCCTGATTTGTTAGCGCACATATGTGCTCCACTGCCCTTTTCTTTGCTGGATGCACAGTGCTGCCTACATATCTCCTGCCCAATGGGCAGACTAGGCAGTAGATCATGTAGTTTGAATTACAATTAAGTAATTTAGTGATCTGTTTTTTATTTGCACGCTTTACATCTCGTGAACGGAAAGAAGCCAGTGATTTGGGGTTTCTCCACACTGGTATTCGTATAGTTGCTGAGCACCAGTAAATCTCTATGGGAAGTGGCCTGCGCCCAACCCCCACAGGGAAACTATATGATGTTACAATATAAAGGGTGTTATTTTAAGCAAGGCAGGGTTCCTGATTTAGTCAAAGAGTCAGAAAGCGAAAATATAAAAAGTGAGCCTATTGGCTTTACCAAGAGATCAGCATTTCAACAAATAGAAAGCGGTCCTATTGTCTCTGTTAAAAAATTACCAATAATTATAGTCAAATATATATTTCATTAATTCACACACCCCAATGTTTAATAAAAGTGATTTCTATAAAACATTTTAATAAAGTTTTATTAAAAAGAAAATCAATGTCTTTGAGTCTTTCTTTTAGCATTTTTCAGCCCACAAAATGTAGCCATAACAACAACCACAAGAGGGTTCTGTGCTACAATTGAAGAGCATAGAGCTCCAGCTAGGAGTGCTTTACAAATATGGTAAGCTCTCCTGGAGTCATGTATTTAATAACCCGGAAGACTTACTGTTGTTTTTTAATGTTGCTGGGGGGCTGCTGGAAAAATGCTTGGTGGTGCCCTGCCCCTTCTAGGAGCACCACGAGGATTTAAGAAAATAATGAAAAAGCCCTAGCAAGGCATTATGGGGTGCTCCTTCTCTGGAGCAGTGAACAATAAATGAGCGGCTCCTGACTCTCATTTATTATTTTCTTTCTTTTTTTAGTATTGAATTTTTGTGGGCCCCAGTGCTCATCTGGGGCACCCACAATGCCACTTTTGTTCGGGGCTGCGGGAGAAGTCCCATGGCCCCCTTGGCCCCTGCCTGCTCCTCCACCAGCACCATAATGGGTGCTGGCAGGAGCCAGCTCCATTGCTCTGCTTTTACCCGGGAATAAGCTTTTTTCACTGTTCCCACCTTAGCAAGAGAAGAGTTGAGTTCCCTGCCCAGGATAGGGTGGGCTAGGTATGCCCACAGTCTCCCGGTCAGGGTATTACAGTGTCACAGGGATAGGTTACCCAGGACACTGCTGGACCAAGCGCCAGCGATGTGGTCCCCGGAACTGGTGTATGGCTCTGGGAGAGGGGCCCAATGCCGCCCCTCCCCAAAAATCAATTGCCAATGGGGTCTTCGGGGCTCTGCAATGGCTCACGGAGGGGGCCCCATTTTCCCCTCATTTTATTTTAGTTAAAGCCCTGTAGGATGGGGTCCCAGGGCAATGCAGTGGCTCAGGGCATGGAGCTGCTTGCCCCCATCTCCTTATTTTGCAAACAGCCCCAGGGTATGGGGTCCCCAGCGCCTGTTTAAAGCTTGGGGACAGAGCTGATGCCCCATAACCTTAATAATAATGTATCAAACCCGGGAAGATGGGGTCCCCGAGGCCTGTCCAAGATTTGGGGAGGGACCATGCACCTCCCCTTGCCTATAAATAATGTTCAGTCCCAGGAGACGGGGTCTCCGAGGCGTCTAAAAGGTTTGGGGTTGGAGTCCGTGCACACCACTCTCCATTATATGAATATTAACCCCAGGGAATAGGGTCCCTCAGGCCTCAAGGAGGCCTGGGAGGGGGCCACACACACTACTCCTCATGAAAATATATTTTGACGTCCCCTGGGCTTTTTTTAAATACCATCTTTTTGTTTTTTTAAACATTTATACCACTGATTTACAAATCCACCACAGATTTGCGGTAAAATATTTTTCAAACATTTTCAGGGCCCAGGGGCCCACCAGGACTAGGGGGGAAGGGTATCCCTACCCTTCCCCCTTAAATGTTTTTTCCACCTTCGTTTCAGGGGGACCGAATTCCTGAGTCCTAAAATGGCTGCCCCCACATCGTCGTTAATGTGGTAGTTGATAATCAAATCTTATCTTAAGATCTGTCAGCTCCGAGGATACTTTGCAGCGTTAAATAATTTCCCCCCTCTCTTTTTCTCTTTCCTATAAATGTAAGGACCATGTTTCCATACTAAAAGCATTTCCTGCTTGCTTATAACTTTGATGCCACTTGACGAATGTTCACGTTGATACATGAAAATATGAGATTCATACCAAAAAGCGTGTGAGCAACACAGGTTAGACTGAGATAAATATCCACAATCAAATAGGATGATGTAAGATTGTCAAGTGTCAGGACCCTCTGCCCAAGCACCCAGAAACAACTTATGATACCAATATAAAATAAGGAAAAATGTACATGTGAAATCAGAGTGTGACACCATTACTGCAATTTTCACATCTTTCCAAGTGTCAAAGGTCGTGCACTATTAGATTAGTAGCCAATAGAATCGCTCCTGATATTCAATGTTTTCCATAACTTGTAAGCAAAGAAAGGCATGAATACCTTGAAACTAGCAACTCCATGTATATTTTTTGGGTAATTGGAGAACAATGTTTTCAGACGTCCTGAAATATCAGCCCTAAGCAAGTATCCTCTGCGTTAAAACACACTCAAGTTTGTAAGAAACAAACATCTCTAAGTAGACACAAATATACATAGGACATTTTTACAAGCCAAGAAGTCGTATGGGATAAATTGTGGATCTTGCAATAAATATAAAACTTACAAAGCTTGTCACCAACAAAAGCCCTAAAACCAAAAGTAAAATAAGAAGTTACCAAAGGATACTTTCTCATTAATATTGCAAAATATTTTCTTCCAACGAAAACATATTAGAGGAATTATATCATACACACTATACAGCACTTTTGATCAACAGAGGATACGCTAGTATTTGAATACCAGGCCATAGTACTCAAAATGCTAGTGCCGCATGCAAAATACTGTAAACATAGTTGGTGCAGAGATAATCCTTTCGCAGCTGTCGATACCATTCGAAAAACATGAGCATAGATGACTAGATTGTGAGGTAGTATAAGTATGGGGAATCTGCCATATTTTGGTATAGTAGATTATAGAATGATATCTTCTCTAAGGACTGGTGTATGTGTGTAAGAATTAATACCTAGAGACTGCAAACTTAGGGCCTGATTTAGAGTTTGATGATGTAATACCCTGTCTACCAAACTCTTGATTCACCTGCCCAATTTTTAGTCTACTGGATTGCCAGGTTTACACCACCTGATTAAAATTTAATCTGATGGTGTAAACCTTTCTCTGGTGGCTTGAGGGAGACTGTTGAGCATAGGCCAACTAACTGTCCACCTTATTTTGAGTGGGTGGTCAGATGACTTATTTTTACTGCCCATCACTTCCGGGAACATTCTGGTGGTGAAGGTCAAAAAAGAAAATGCCCCACACATGAGAAAGCTGCCACTGTGTTGAGACCATTTGCTTGTACTTTCCCAAACACAAATTCAAGCTATGGGAAAAGTAAAATCTTTTAAAAGTTTGGTGTAAGCATCTGTCAACAATGTCAGATGCACACCTCATTTTTAAATGGCTTTTTTATGAACCACCATGACAGTAGGACATACAAACCCACTGGGTTCACCATAGGGCCAGTGTTGAACTCTCAGTTTGGTAGGTGGAGTAAAGGTAGGGTGGCAGATAAAAAGTTCTCCGTAGCCCTGACTGTCTTTACCCAGTCTGCCAAACTGTATATCAGGCCCTTAGTTGGGAAGTCACAAGGTGCTCCAAAGCATTAGGGAACAATGCAGGATCATGCACATAAGAGGTAATATATAGGATTATAGCTAGGTAGCAGTTAGTTAATGGGGATGTTTTTCACTGAGGGATTCTGAGTGACATGAAATAGATAACAAGAGCAAAGCTCAAGTTCTCTATGATGAAACTCTGAAACCCTAAGGTCAAATCATGCCCATTAATCATTTTACCCATCTATATCTTCATGTTATGTAAGCGCCCCCTCCCCACCAAAGACATCTGTTTCTGCTTTCAGCTGGTTTGCAGGGGCATAGACATAATTGGGAGGCAATACTTAACATGGCCTCTGCTCCCTGTTGCAAACAATTAGATGGCCTCCTGCCACCCACCACGCCACCCTCTGTTCCTTCCTCCCTCTACTCTCCTGTCCCCTTTTAATGAGCTCTCTGCTCTGCTAGGAGTGCTACACTAAGAGGGTCCCAAGGAAGCCGGACAGAGCATCCTTGAATTCCTTTATGGTGTTGCAACAGTGGATAACAGCTTTTGCTAACCACTGTTGCTATGTCATAGGAGTAAATTATCAGATCTAGAATCTGGTGTTCACGTTAGTGGGGCTCAGTGAGAGCCATAAATAATA
This sequence comes from Calotriton arnoldi, assembly GCA_963921515.1. NCBI lineage: Eukaryota > Metazoa > Chordata > Amphibia > Caudata > Salamandridae > Calotriton > Calotriton arnoldi. The sequence continues at coordinate 6,158,153 of CAWUFW010000104.1, read as the reverse complement.
TATAGAATTATAGATAGGTGATAGTGAATTATGGGTATGTTTTTCACTGAGGAGCTCAAGTTGTCTATGATGTCACTCAGAACCCTGAAGTGAAAAACATTCCCATAATTCACTTTTTACCCATCTATAATATTGTGTTATGTATGACCCCAAAAATCATCTGTCTCTGCTTTCAACAGCTACGCAGGGGCAGAGTAACAGGGCAGCCATACATAGTATGACCTCTACTCCCTGTCCCAAATAAAAAAACAAATGCATGGCCTCCTGCCACTCACCACCACTTCTCTCTCTTCACATTCCTTTCCCTTTTCTACAGAAACAAAGCTCCCTGCTTTCCAGTGCAGTGTCATCATCATTTATGTGTTCTTAAATACTATGTTAATCTGTACACAGACTATTAATCTTGGACCCTTTCGCTCCTGAACTATGGAGTTTACCAAGGGAGTGCCACAGGGATCTTGTCTCAGCCCCACTTTGTCTAACATTTATGTGGCCCCCTTGCTAAACTACTCAGAGAATTCAGCATCATCCCGATTTCATATGCTGATGATACTCAGCTCCTACTATCATTTGAGAGAAATACCACGAACACCCAGTCTCGTTTCTCAGACGGTATGACAGCAATCGCTTCTTGGATGACAGAGAATTTTCTCCATCTGAATACTGGGAAAACAGAGATCATGCTCTTCAGTGATACCCTTTCGCTCTGGTCTCCAGAATGGTGGCCCCCTGAGTTGGGCAATGCCCCCGCCCCTAAGACAGTGGTTAAGAACTTGGGCGTCTGTCTAGACCAGAAACTTACTATGAAAGATCAGGTGGTGGCCACCGCTGGTTCCTGCTTTTATATGCTGAGCCTTTTGTTTTTCCTTTCCTTCCTCTCTGTGTGCAAAAAACACTTGTTCAGGCACTAGTGATGAGAAAGCCTGGACTACTGTAATGCCCTCCTGATTGCGGCAAACGATTCTTCACTAAATAGACTCCAGGTAGTACTTAAATACCGCTGCCCATCTCGTTAGGAACTTACCAGCCAGAACAGCTTCCTTCCCCTCTTGCGACAAATTCATTGGCTACCGATACGCAGGAGAGTTAAGTTCAAGATATGCTGCATTGTACACAAAGTTTTGAATTGCAGAGGACCCAATTATTTAACTGAAAAACGTATCCCATACCAGCCAAATAGATCCCTACGATCAGGAGAGAAATCCCTGCTTGTGAATACCCATTTTAGAAAGGCTCGCTCGTACGGGTGGCAAAGCATTCTTCTATTTAGCCCCCCATTATTGGAATCAATTCCTGATCCTTCTTCGAAAATGCTCAGAATATCTTCTTTTTTAGCAAACAGAGCTTTTCTGAGTCTTTGTCATCTGGTTTGTACCGACTGCTACGTTTCCCACAGCGCAGAGATACCCCTTTGGGGGTGATTCAGGCGCTTTATAAATAAAATAGATAAATAAATAACCCACATAACTCTACCCTACATGATTTATACACAATGTATCAATTTTTTCTGCATATGACTGCATGTTATTATCCATATTGTTTTATAGTTAGGTTTAGCAGAAGGAATCATTTATTTTGATTAACTTTAGTTAGCTAATGTGCAATTAAAGTTGACATGAGTGGGCCTAGGTGCCTCACTCCATTTTGAAATAAACACTTTTTTGTTTCAGGTACAAAGTTGCCTTCTGCTCATTTAAATTGTAATTCTTTGTGAGCTTACATTTTGAAGGCTCTAGAGTACCAATTAGTTGGTTTGGGCAGTGATATCAACACCTGCAGTGAATGAGAAACTGAGGTGGGTAATACTACTTTGTGAAATATCGTAAAGGTCACAATGAGTGAAGTTGGCATTGTATTATTTGTGAGAAGGAGAATGGCACCAAGTACGGAGAGAACATTGGGTTTTGGTCGGTTACCGCCCGGTAGGACCCTGAAGACTATCATTTGGCAAAATGTTTTAACTCTGTAAAGCTTGTTAGTTAGTTAGATTACTTTCCCCTGTCAACCTTTGTAGGTGGACGGCCTCAATGCTCAATATTTTTCTGCTCGTAAAGAAACCCTTGAGAGCAAGTACATTCCTTCTCATTCTATTTGCAACCTTTATCTGGTTCTTCTTTTGATGCTATATTTGCTGACACCTGCCATTTCTGAATTTCCCCGAAGTGCCCACAACCTAAGCTTAGAATTAGAGAGCTTCCTTTATGGATACAAGTCTTTGACTTGATTTGCGTATGTTACCTTACATAATGCAATATTCACATTACTAACTGAACTATTTGGATTATATTCATTATGCTGTATTCAGGTGAATATCAATTTCTGGATAATTGATTTGATTGGAGGTTGTAACTTCACTAATCTGTTAATAAACCTTTATGGTTTTGCAATCTAATCCTCTCTGTCGCTACTGTGTGGCAAAATCTGTTTCCCTGTCAATGAAATGTTAAGGAATTTTTTGTGATCTCACCCTCAGTTCGAGATTAAGATCAGTCAATCAATCAATCATGGGTTTGTTGAGCGTGACTACTCACCTGTAAGGGTCTCAAGGCGCTGGGGGGGAGGGGGAGGTTGGAGGCGCAGGGTCCTGTCCATCAAGGAGGCGGTCTATCGAAGAGCCATGTCTTGAGGTCCCTCGTGAAGTTGGGGAGTGAGGTCGTCTGTCTGTGGTGGAGCGGGAGGGCGTTCCAGACTCTGGCCGCGAGGAAGGAGAAAGAGCGGCCTCCCGATCTGGTTTTCCTGGCGCGAGGGACCACGGCGTAGGAGAGCTGGGCTGATCGTAGGGTCCTTTGGGGTGCGTGGAATGTGAGTCGGTTATTCAGGTATGCTGGTCCGGTGTTGTGGAGGGCTTTGTGTGCGTGGGTGAGAATCTTGAAGGTGATTCTTGCCTCGATGGGGAGCCTGTGGAGTGCGCGCAGGTGCTGGGTAATGTGGCAGGAAGATCCATCCTGGTGGACATGGCAGAGTTTTGTGTTCAGTTAGTGCGGGCAAATACCAGCCTCAGCTAATCAGCTATCTTAGGCTCTCAGAGAGCTTTCCCACAGCAGCCTGGAATTCCTTTATGACGTAATAACAGTGGTTAACAAGTTCTGTTACTCACTCTTGCTTTTTCATCGCAGGGAACTACTGGATTTAGAATCCAGTCATTCATTCCAAAGGCACTCTATAAGAGCCATGCATAACAATAAGGTTTTCCGATAACTGTTTTCCACAGCACAGACTAGACAGTACTAGCAGTCTGTCTCTGTAATCTCCCCTTAAGGGATGATTATGATTTGCTTCCTTTTCAGCTGAAGACGTGGCTCTTTTCAAAATAGGTAGGTTACATTTGAACTCATATACATTATGATCTTTTCGTTCTTAGTCCTGTGAACTCTACCCTGCAAGGTGTATAAATCCTTTAGAGATATCCATTAATGTATCATAACAGAGGTGAGCCAAGTAGGTTGAGGCCACAGGCCTGAATGAGTTTGTTCTGTAGGAGGACTGCAGGAGCGATGAAACAAGCCTGGTGTATGGTGGAATGCACACCAGATCTGGAGAGCAGCATCAGCAAAAAAATTGTTTCCTCTTTTTTGTTTTTTTAATTTTGAACTTTGTGATTTTGCAATTGTTCTACTGCAATTAAGAAAGGGTGAGTGCAGACCGCTCCTTCGAAAGCATGCAAGCTCTTCTTTCTCGATAAGCCAGAAATTGTGCCTTTGACAGCTCATAAGCACATATTTGTTGAGAATTCACTGTTGATACGTAACTGAAAATAGATATTGCAGTAGCGGCCGGTAATTATAGCTAGGAGAGGGCCTACGGGACACACGCGCACACATACACACTCACTCCCACCCATCCATTCACCTACATGCCCACACACACCCATCCATTCACAAAGCTCACTACCAAATATTCATACATATATGCACGCATGCACCAAACATTAATAAATAAAATAATCAAACTTGTATAAGCGGGTGTATGGAGAAAGAGGCTGTTTGTCATATTGAAGATTGTCACATCACTTGTCACCATCATGCCTTTTCCTGCGATCTGGTCACTAGATCAAGCTGTGACTTAGGTGCAAAGGGCAGTGCCAATGCAGAATCCGAGTCAGCCATAATTTGACTCTGCTTTAGAGAGGCGAAGGGATGGCAGATTCTAGAAAATCCATGTAATCCTGCAGCCTGCAGTCTCCCTCAGTGCTAGGAGTGTTATTGAATGCCTTAGTTGTTCTACTATCTCAGGACTGGGAATGTGAATGAACATTAGGGACATCTTGGTCTTCTTTCTGATCCAAAGAGTGGGTGAGGGAGCAAGACTTCTACTGCGTAAGGAAGGAAGAAGACCGGGACGAAGGACTCAATTGCAAACACAAAAACAATTCCACTATTATCACATGTCATGTTCTAATTGCAATGAGCGCCTCCCGGCAAGTTTTCTGCTATCAGCAGGACACAAGGATTGCAGCAATAAAACCTTTCCAGTACAAGCTCCAACAAGCACTGTTGTTGTCTGTAATATTGAATAGGGAATATCATTACACCTCAATATCGTGGACAAGATATCAGAACAAAAATTCCAAAAGGTAAGTGCATATAAGAAATGTACTATTCTTAACTCCACATCTACCTATCTATGTATTGTCAGGGTACATATATGTGGATTTATAGTAAATCTACACATACTCGCCGGTCGATTTTTTTGTCCTTGATACTTTGACTGACATTAAGGTCTACCGATATTACTTACCCGATATTCAGTATACCCACACCCACAAGGCACTGCTGTGGAATGCAGACACCCAGGATAAAGCTTCGAAGCGCAATGTTAGCTGTCATGTTATGTACGGAATTCAAAAGAAAGACCATTAGTTTTCAATTTTGGCTCCTGGAAAAGTAATTAATTGTCCAAGTAAACCACAGATTCATAACAAATCGTGAAGTGCAATTGACACTGGAACTACTTCAATCACACAGCATTAGCTCCTCGAGCATGAGGATGGAGAAAACTAACAGAGATGTTTTGCCAAATTCTCCTGATTGAACAAACATTATTTAGTTCAGATAATGATGTGGTACTTGAACACAAAGTTACTGAAGCCTCAAATGCCATAGTAAGCCATAATTAAAAATAGCACACATCATCTAAATGTGGAAGGAGTTGTGACAGCATCAACTTTAGCAGCATAATAGTGTCAAGACTATCCAAGATATTGCATCAATGACCAACTTGAGGGTGAGATCTTTAATAAAGAAATAAGGTTTATGACTTTCCCCCTTCACTGGCAGTGGTGACATAGAATGTAATATTTGTCTTCTACTATTAAAACCTAGAGCCGTGGGTGCACCAATTGACAGCTCACCCACCACCATTTGGAAACCATCCATGTCTAAGACTATCTCCTGGCCTCCTTGTTGTCCAATAGGTGTATTCAAGAAACATCACACTTCCTCAGGCACCATGAGTATAGTGAAATATCTCATTATTGATTAGAAATAAATTAGTGGCACAGTTCCTTATTGGACTAATTTAATTATGCATTATCTGAATAGGAATGCACTGGATGTGCATTATCGGCTATATTCACGTGAATTAGATCATGGATTATGATCTAAATATATTTGAGCTGCAAAACATGTTTAGTTTCCGTTGCTTATAGCTTATAAAATTGTTCATGATTGTCATCCTAAGAGGACAAGTGGTGAATTTGCAATTGTATGTCAAGAAAATCCCAACATAAAAGGATGACTACTGCAGCTTGTAGCCATGTTTATTTTCTCTTTGCTGGCATTAGGAAGGGGGCTAAACACATGTGAGCTTTCATGTTAAAGATTTATCTGAGAGCTGGTTCTCACAGCTGAATGTGCAGTGAAAACAAATATATTATTCTTTTTAAGGCTGTCTCCTTCAAATATTTTATTCCTTTTAAGGCCTTCCCTTTCATAGGAAAACATTTTCTCTTTTTTCCATCAAGATGTAGCAAGAAGTGGATCAGATTGGCCCATATGTCGATGGAGAGGTCAATGGACATCCTGTGTCATTTCTGATAGACACAGGTGCCGCTTGTTCAACTGTTAGAATGGATGATGTCCCAACCCTACGCCTCTCAGGAAAAGAAGTCTAAGTGATTGGCATCACAAATCAACAGTGTACCGATCAGGTCACAGGCTCGGTCCTAGTGAAAGTTGGGTCTATCAAAGAGCACCACCAATTTTTTATATGTGATTCGAGTCCCATAAATTTGTTGGAGAGAAACCTACTCTGTTAGCTCAATTGTGTTAATATTGTACACCAGACGGAGTAGAGTTGGAATTCAAGCACCTGGCACCGACTTCAAATTCCAGGTTCCGGAATCTGTAGTCAGATTATACCTTGTCCTTACCAAGTAAGACTTACATTCAGATCTAATAGAATCGGTCAGGGGAGATTCATGGGATTTTACAGAAAGTAGAATGGGGTGGTCAAGGTTGATAAATTCCTAAAAATATCCCTTTCATCTGATGCAGTATTCCCTAAGACACCGCTTCACAAATTAAGTCCAAAAGCCTTTGCAGGAATAAAACCTGTCATTGAAAGTATGATAGAAAAGGGCATTATGAAGGAGGTCATTGGGTATCATTGTAACTCTCCCATTATGGCCTTGTAAAAAGCAAATAAGTGGAAGATAGTTCAAGATTTAAGAAAAATAAACCAAATAGTCGTTCTATGCTATCCCGTGGTACCGAATCCTGCCATAATCATATTCCAAATTTCCCCAGAAGCAGAATGGTTCATGTTTATTGCCCTATGCCAGGCATTCTTTTCTGTCCCACCTTCATGAAGAGAGACAGTTTCTCTTCAACTTTCGATTCCAAGAAAAAAACCTGTGCATGGTGTCGCACTCCTCAAGTGTTTACAGAGAGCCCATCATATCTCAATCAGATACCTAAGAAGTATTTAGAGACTTTACAGTTACCGTGCAGTTCAACCCTAGTTCAATACATCATCGACCTTATTGTCGCGTCAATGACAAAAGAAGCTTGTAGGCAGGACACTATCGCCCTTCTCAACTATCTTGCTGAGAATGGGAACAAGGTTTCCCCCGTAATGTTGCAGTATTGTTGAAAGGAAGTTAAGTATCTGGGACATCAAATTGAGAAGGGAGTCAGAAGATTGTCTCATGAGGGCATTGATATGGTCCTTAAGATGACATTTCTGACCACACAGAGAGAAATGAGAATGTTCTTTGGCAAGGTTTGTTAGTTTTCTGGCATGGGTTGTTAGTTGATTTCGAATTAGTGACTTTTTCCACTATATGATCCGCACAGGTAGAGAATTTGTCTTTTAGAGTGTATTACTGATTTCCCCTGTTGTCTCTACCTCTATTTTGCTAAGGGGCCCCCTCCTTATGAGTGGATAGTCGAAAGACTAAACTGGGCAATTAAAACAATATTCGCCAAAACTTGTGCGTCAACATCTCTGAAATGGCCCGAAGCACTTCACATAGTACTGATGATGAGCAGCGAACAGGACTAGCCCCTCCTATGGTGCTGATGGGGAGAGCCATGAGAATTCCCTCTGTTCCAGCTGCTGCACTTTTGAATATCACAGATGAGCTGGTCCTCAAAAACTGCAAGGGATTGGCTGATGCGGTACATTCTATCTCTCACAAAGTTGATGTCGCCAATTCAGTTGGCGAGAAAATCCATGTCATGAACTGAGTCCTGGCGATTGGGTTTACATGAAGAAGCGCAATCACAAACAGTGCCTGGAAGAAAGTTGCAGAGGCCCATACAAGTGATCTTGATTACCAACACTGGTGTGAAGTGTGCCGGACTGCCAAACTTGATACATGCCTCCCATACCAAGAGAGTGAGATGAGCAAAAGAAGAAACAGAGTCAGCATACACTAATTCCTTGAGTCTGCCTAGGTTTAAGGTTTCTGAAGCATCTGAAGAGGAGGAGGAAAGCCAGGAAGGCCTGTAAGAGCAGAACTACAGTACTAGAAGTGCAGTCGTGACCAACACTGCAGACTGCAGATTAAATGAGCGTGCATTCACCGACACAGTGGTAACTTGCAGAGAGCACAGTAGACTCTGTCTGAAACAAGTGCGCCAGAATCAGAGAGTTGTATTGACAGACAAAATCCCCTCTGTGAAAGTGAATCAGCTTCGTCTGAGACAGAAATCACCAAACGGAAGAAGGTTGGCCAAAGACCAGTACCAGATGAAAGAGACTGTTGACAACAGCTGAGATACCAGAGACTATAAAAGAAGTTAGTGAGTTAGAGGAACAAGAACTTCCAGACCGAAAAGATACTAGTTGCGATTGTTTAGACTTAGCAATTCCTAAAAGGTTTAGAAGGGAGAGAAAGCCCAATCGCAAATATTCAGGCCCCAATTTGACATACTAAGCCAGGATTGACTTTCAATTTGACAAATGTTTGACTGACGTTGATAAACCTCCATGAGCCAAAGACAGTTAAGCTTAGATTTGTACAAACTGTTAACAAAGTTGAAAAGGATGGAAACTTAGTTAGTGTAAAAGTAAGAGGACTACAGAGCCTTAGGCCTCTAGTCAGCGCAGAATAAACATCACCATAGATTTTGAGAAAGAGTAGTAACTTTAGAGTAGTTGTAGATGGACAAATCTCTTCAACCAAAGATACAAATTAATCATTTGATCTGATTTCAGCTAACATGGCACAGCCACGCTGCAAGATTGTGCTTCTAGTTTTGGTAGTTGCCATCTCTGTTTCTGTAGTTGGGTGGATGTTAGATGTACATTTGCTACAGGGAAATGTTTCCCATGCATTAATGAATCAAACTAATAAGCCTATCACTCGCAAAGAAATGCATGAAAGTAGAATTCCACATGCCCCTCACTATGAAGGTGTTTATAGTTATAATATGTATTTTCAAAAGTTAGTCAGGTATGTTAGAATCGGTGCAGGGACAGAATATCGAAACACAAATATCGAGTTGCACAAATATCGAGTTGTAAAATATGTGGGTCAGAAATATCGACAGCAGGAGTATCGTAGTCAAGAATATCGACTTAAGGTAAGTAATATCGATTTTAAAAATATCAAAGTGTTTAATATCATTTGAAAAAATATAGGGGCCCATTAGGATGTCGGGCGGAAGCACTACCGCCGTGCTGTTGGAGGCAAAAACCACCAGTTACCGTCCGCCCGCCGCGGCCCACACGCCCGCCCAATTAGGATGTGTAAAATCAGCAAAACACCGCCCGTAAGCACGCGACGTCGCCCGCCATCAAAGTGCGCCCGTACACGTAGCGGCGCTAGCCAATGGAGGCACACCGTCCGACGAAATCACGTACCGCCCGGCGTACAAATTACGATGCCGCAAACAAACAGCTCCCCCGGCTAAGAGACACCGCACGAGATAACAAGGCGGAAACTCGACCGCACGAGTACGGACACCAAAAAAGCGGCCCACCCCGACATGAATACTGCACTCCAGGCCATCCTCATGCTCTACCTGATGCAGCACCTAGGAATCAACGCGCCGCGGCGACGCAGGTAGGCAGACACACAACAAGGGCACGCAAACACCGCACACAGTGCAAGGGCGGAAAAAATGTACATGGCCCCCCCAGACACCCCTGTGTGGACAGGACACATCCACCACTGCACCCACAAATGTCACACCGGGCAAAATGAAACTACTCGCAACAACCGTGCACACACTACCCGGGACCAGGAACTGACGTCCCCGTCACGGCAACGCAGCGGCGATGACGCAGCTACACATGCGCACAACGCACCATGCATGATCCGCACACAAATAACACAGGCACACAACTACACACACCACACACCAGCCCCACCCTGAACGCACATGTCACGTGGCATTCCTGCATCAGTCATGTCCCCAACCGGCAACTCACAGGTGCCAACATGACGCCACACAAGTGTACCGAACAGGGCAGTGACGTCACGCCAAAATAGGACACACCCTTGTGTGCATAACATGGCGAAGCACACAGCGGCTGCTACATCACGCTGCAGAATATGTACCTCGTCCGCAAAAGGCACGCCAGTACCATACAAAAATACCAATACCATCCTGCACCCAATACCAATACATGCAATACGTAACATGAAAAAACCCGGTTGCCTGACAACAGGTGTTACCAATTACAACACACACACACAAGGCCCAACGTATAGCGGAAACGCAGCGTGCCGCCCACACACGGGAAAGCAGATAGCACTGAATGGCCTTCCATTCCCACTCTGAAACCACATTTCGACAAAACAAGCCGGAGAATACAGCCATTGTCCCAACAACAAGCCAAACAGAGGCATGCCGAGGAAACCGTCCAATGTGCAGATAGCGCACAACATGAAAGAAAGTTCTGACCACAAAAAAAAATAAGACCACTCCTCCATGTGGTTCACATGCAAGTAATCTGGAAGGAGTCAGACACCACTGACCTTGACCATTCATAGAAGCATGTGGGATGAGGACCTGTGTCCTCCGCACAAGCTACTATAACCCAAACCCTGTCTCCGTACGACTATTCCAGATTTCCCAGCATCGTCGGAGGGTGCACTCTGCTGACTGCACAGCCGGCTGGAGCACGCCATCACATCGCCCTGTAGCAAAATGGCAGTCGCAACACACCTACCCAACTACGCCGGACAGATGCAGCTCTACATGGACAGCCTGCTAGAGATAGTGGGCTGTGAAAACCTGGCCACGCTGAACGTAAGTTACCGAGTAACTTACCGCATCGCAATGTTCAGCTGCGTCATCCCCGTCTTCTACTGTCGGAGGTGTCCCTTCCACTGTCCTGTGGATTTATGTCTCTCCAACCCGGCATGTCCAAAGGCGGACCTGGTACAACTGTTCGCCCCCTGGACGCACACGACAGGATCTGTTCAGTCTATGGGGGCATGGCGTATGTGGCTGCAATCGGACACACACTGCAATGGGACATGTGTGCCTCCACACAACGGATTCTGGATCACAGTTTCATCGAATGTCATCCAACATGTCCCATCAGGCTCCTACAAGGGACAACTTACGATGAACACATTGACAGCCACCATCCGCTCCATTGGATGGCATCCATGTACAACACCAATGCCATGGAAGCCCTGCTGGAAGGTATCGCATACCTGACAACCTGTCAATTCGTCGGGCCCCGACGCAATACCCCCAATTGAACAATGATGTTCAACAACGTACCTATGCTTGGCTTTCGCACGGACTGGGCAGTCACCTGTACAACAACCATACCATACAACCTGCAACAAACACCACACTATCAACTCCACTGCCATGACATCGGACATTTTCGGGACATTCTCTCTGTTCCTCACCACATCCAATATCTCTGCATGAACAGGGGAGGCAGAGGTATGGGACTTGTGTACAGTAACCACATGGACAATACTGCATGAACAACTATGCTATAATATGTATCCTGCGCACATGAACATATGCACCGGTCAGTGCACACTAATCTGTCAGCTGTATCACGTGAGAACTGTCACCTCACCTTTGTCTGGACTTCCGTGCCAGGACTTTTGCATGGACAACAAATGCATCCCCCAACAACATGACCCCAGTGAATGTGACATGTTCAGTAGCCACCACATTGCAACAACTAGTGACACGCTGCTGCATGCACGTAGGCTCATGCTCTGATGTCACCCCTCACGCACGTGTGTCAGAGTAACTACTGTAGTAAACCTGTACCATGGAACTGAGATGTACTGTACTCATGATGTCAAGCTGTCTCGTAGGCAAAATGATTACTGTCTGTGTCAAAGTCGAGAGCTCCTCAGTAACTAGCAAATGTACATTAGCATAGCAAGGGCAAGGCAGTTGTAACTCTGAAGCCCTCATTCCACAGTCAACAACTAATCACATCTACCCCTAACCCCTTTTGTATGTGTAATCATGCTAAGTAGATCCTCCACATGCATTTCGCTGCCAGTAGTGTCCACTATACTGCATCACAGAGGACGTAAGTCCAAATACATGGCTTGAAGCAAAAATGTGACTCCGCTGAATCATTTCACAAACACAAGTACGAATGAGAGAGGATGAGAGTGTGTGAAGTACACGACAATCGTGAGATGACCATGTAGTCCACTGTCATTGGATGTCAACGCAAATGAGTAGCCGCAACAGTGGCCACAGTGCAATACCACAGCTCCTGGAGCAGGACTTGTCAGACTCTGAAGGTGCCCGAAAGATCATCACATCAACACTGACGGCCTGGTCAATACAAAGCACAGTCCTACACATGTCTACAATTTCCCACACAGTCTGACCACACACTCAGCAACCAAAAGTAGGAGCCACGCAAAAGCATGCCACAGCAATGCCTTTCAAAACACACACACGACATCAGTTTGGGTGGGCAGCACTGCACAATGAGTAAGAACTGCAGACAATCTGACATGCACAATTGAACTAGGCACAATCTTGACAGTGACACACCCTGCACACACACAACGTCTGAACCATAACAAGTAGGAGTCATCCTGAACTGCAAGGACACACCCACACACTGCATTCCGTGCAACATACAACACACACATCTCATCATATACACAGACCTCAACACGGTGACAAACATCCACCATGGGCCTGGGAAACATATGTGTGTAGTCAACATGGCCACAACACACACACACACCAACGCCACCACAAACTCACACCACCCACACCACCCACCACCACCACCTCCTAAATGCACACATTGAGAGTAGGCCATGTCCCCAGGCACAAAGCACATCACAAGACTAACATACACCTACACCTTTGGACACACAGCAAGTAAGCTCACACATGCCCGCATACTCAGCGCATGCTGCGAGTCCACCTGTGGCTAGACTCACACCCTGTGCATTGCATGCACGCAAACATGACACGGATACATTTACCCAGAAATAACACCAAATACATGCAGTCAATCCGTTGCACAGAAAAGCAGATTCATCACACACACAAGTAGCAGAGTCTGAAATAAGTGAAGTCCCTGCCACGTGTACAACACATTGGAATGTGAGACCAGACATTGCAATTGCTGAGGTCACATACACGGCATGTGCCCCACTTAACCAAGCACACACTGCAACAACTGCAATAATCAACTACACAGATACAACCGACTACAGGAACAACAGCATCCAGTCACAGATTACATCGACAGGCGGCATAACTCATCAACCCCAGGGACAGAGCCCAGTTCGATGTGCCGAGTAGTGGCACGTAGTGCCGCGGATGCAATGTGTGTTAGTGTGCCCTGCCATGGCCAGCCAAAACTGCCATGGCAGTCACAATATCCATCACAGCCACCACTGTGTCAGAAGGAGATGTGTGAGTGTGCCTACCAATCTAACAGGATGCCAGTACGACTCGGTGCTGTGTGTGTGCTACGGGACAGTTGCAGGTCCGGCCCTGAGAGAGTAGCACAACTGTGGAAGACACACGTGTCATGTGAAGCGGGAGTTACGCTTGGCCCAGGTGGGTGGGTGTGACGGGTAGGTGCGCACATGCAATGTTGAAACACACTGTGTTGGGAGGATTCAGGAGCACTAGATTACCGCTGTCTTGGGCATTTGTAAAGACCACCTGCCTGGGGACGAATGTGGACACGTGTGTGCACAACAGGCGGCCACACGAAAGATGCTGCATCAGGTGTAGACGTCAGCCCACCCTCTGGGGACATGCTGGATACTGCTGTGCGTCCGCCAGGCCCTTGCCAAGGCACGCACATCCCCTGTCGACCAGGTGTACCCCCAACATCATCCACCTGCACGGGCTATCCAGGGCACGGGATGGCAGTGGAGCATGGTGGGTGAGAGGTCATGGCGCGCTCCTCCTGGGCACATCACGCAGGCAACACATCCTCATTGTGCAGCATGGCACAAGTCAAATATAAGTAGTGGGGGGACGCACACATCGCGCCCGGGAGTGACGTCACGGAAGGTGGCTCGCACCATCGCACTCATTGCCTATTTCCCCACACACGTTACATGCCATTGCAACAGAGAAGCCAGCGCGTGCACAAGCAGCTCCAAGTTCGCCCCAGAGAGGTCAAAGAGTGAATGTGTGGGTCCATTACCTCCAGTTGGACGTGGCCTGGGCCGCTAGGGCAGCTACAGCCTCTGTGTGTTGCAGGTGGTGTATCCGGACTGCGGAGCCTGTCATGCATTGTCAATGTTGTCCAGGTCTCGAGTCGGGGTACCACGCAGGTGGACGGCGTCCCGCCACTGATTATACCACGAGACAGACAACTCGTTCAAATGGACCCACACATACACTCTTTGGCCTCTCTGGTGTGAGCTCGGAGCTGCCTGTGCACGCGCTGGCTTCTCAGATGCAAACGCAAATTGGGGTGAGGGAGGGGAGGCCATTAAGTCTGACGTGCAAGCCACCTTCCAACATGTCACATCCGGTCGTGACGTCAGCGTCCCCCCACTACTCCGATTTAGGACTCGTGCACTGCTGCCGTCAGATGTGCCACTCCCCAGGGGGGTGGGGAAAGGGTCAGGAATGTCAGTCTGAGATTGGCGCAGTTGAAGGCACACCTTCACTGGGGGTGACAACCATTGGACGGTCTGGTGTAGTCCACCCACGCGTACATGTGGGCCCTCCATCAACCATGTCTCCTGCGGCTAAGTGATGTCAAGTGCACTACACAGTATGATGTGCGCAATGCATCTGCAGGTGTGGCCATGACTTGTGTGTGGGAGCAGGTCCACACTGGACAGGGCCACAACATGCTGTGCGCATGGGCAGGGACGGCCAGTGCTCAGCCTCCACATGTCTGTTGGCACATCATCATGTACACATTGGCATGGGAGCATGGGACATGCATATGCACACACATGCCATCTTTCACTATGCACATCTCCCACTTGGCACGTGCTATGTTACGTGTCACTTGTGATGTGTATTTGCAATCACACAGCTGTGTTGTCATGGAGCTGTCAATTTGTACACCTGTCAATGTGTTTTGGAGGTGTGATCCATACAGTGCTGTACATAGGGTGAAGTTGGGACATCAATGACTGTCTCATATCCCCTCGTGCAACAGGACCCACTTGTTTTTGCCGCTCAGCCTGTGTCCATTGCGTTGTTGGTGTGTGCCATACTCACCCAGCCGCGGAAGCTGTGTCAGGCACAGCAGCTAGTTATATTGCTGTCGTGTTGCCGCTTCCCAAATATGCATTCTGATATCATCGTCATGCCTTACAAGTTGTTAAGGCCTAAATCCCCATGTGCATGCTCATAGCAATGGTTTGTGTCACTGCTCATTGCTATTGGTAAGGGGACCTGTGTAAGTGTATTGTGGCTGTGCTGTCCCTACTTGTCAGCTGTTCTGTGATTCAATTGCTTGGTCAGTCATTTTTGTTTTGTGTGTGTGGCAATGCCATGTGGCGTGTTGCTTTGACATGTGTCCACTTCCATCTTTCCTAGGAGGAGACCAAACATACATCGCCCCTACCAATTGCTGTCAGACATGGAGGACGTGGAGGTAATCCGGAAATTCCGACTGGACCGACCCACCCTGCATCGTCTATGTGCCTTGTTGGAACCCCACCTCCGTCCTCGCAGGGTGTATCCGACTGCATTTACCCCCACGGCTAAGGTGATGGCTGCTCTACATTTCTTCGCCACTGGGTCATTCCAACACACAGTGGGCAGTGGAAGTGGGATGTCCCAGCCCATGTTCAGCATGGTGCTACGTGATGTACTGTCAGCTATGATGCTGTACAGGAACAGGTACATACGATTCCCCAGGGCTCGTGAATTGGCGGCAGTGAAGGGTGATTTCTATGCCCTTGGACGGATCCCCACGTTGTTGGTGCAATAGATTGCACCTATATTGGCCTTGTAGCACCACAGGCCCTGGAGCACATATATAGGAATCGGAAGCACTTCCACTCCCTGAATGTGCAAGTGGTGTGCCTTGCGGACATGGTCATTACACACGTGTGTGCGAAGTTTCCAGGATCGGCCCATGACTCGCACATCATGCGCAACAGCATCCTACCACGTCTGATGACCAATCTGCAACCGGACCGTGCTTGGATTGTTGGTGAGTATGTGTACTCGTGTAGCGTGGCTGGTGTGCGATGCTGTCTTGGGGACAGTTGGAATTGCAACTAATCTCGGTATTCCTCACACCCAGGGGACTCTGCTTATCCGAATGGGCCTTGGCTGCTCAGCCCAATACGTAATCCTCGGACACCAGCTGATGTCCGCTACAATGAGGCACATGGCAGGGCCAGACGTGTGGTGGAGCGGACTTTTGGCCTCCTGAAGTCCAGATTCAGATGCCTGGACCGTACCGGGGGTGCACTGGCGTACTCCCCACAGATGGTGTGCCAAATAGTGTGGCATGCTGCATGCTGCACAATCTGGCTATTCGCAAGCAGATCCCCCTAATAGTGGATGACGGTGATCAGCCCGGGCCCCCGCCTGCAGACCAGGATGGGTCCAGTGAAGAGGACAGTGGAGAGGAGGAAGCTGTGAATGTGCGTCAGCAGCTCATCGCCCGCTACTTCACTTGAAGGTGAGTGACCATGTACGACGGCTGATGTAGCTGTAGTTGTGCAGGTGTATGTGTGCATTGTGACGGAGGCCTTTTGTTCACTGAGTGCTGTGTGGCAATGGTCCATGTCCAGGGTAGTATGCCACTGACAGTGGCTGTGGCATTGTGCCCCGTTGCTCTGTGAGATGTGTGTACATTGCATGTAGTTGGTGACAAGTACTGTGTGATGGGTGTGTGACACACTAATTGAATGAACTCTTGTTCTGATTTTCACCCCTAGGTCCCTACAACATCTCCTGGCCTATCTACGTGCCACACAGCAGAGGCATTCCTGCTCATGTTGGCGGTTGCACATCGTTGATTAAACCCAGGGCACATGAAGCAGATTGTGATCAAGGTGTATTTATTTACAGCGGTGAAATGTGATTGTGTGCAAGGTGATGACAGAAGTGGTGCATGCTGTGACAATGAGTTGACGGACATGGCTGCGTGATGGTCAAGGTGTACCCATGAAGTTCTATGTCCACAGTCCAACAGACACATGCCATTCACATGGCAGTGTGGGGTAGGATCGTAGTCAAAGTCAGTGCAGTAGGTGGTGAGGGTGGCTGGCTGACTCACTGGCGTTTGGAGCATGCGTAGTCCTCTCTGGACACCTGTTTCCTCTTCGGACGGCCCCTTCCACGTTTGGTAGGGGGGGGTTGTGTTGGTGGGCTGCTGGTGGTGGCTGAGGACTGCTCACTCGCTGTGGACGCAGGGGAACTAGATGTTGCACGACCCTGCACGTGGTGGCGGCGGTGGTGTGGCTGGCCTTGCTTGGGCCCTCCCCCCAACACCTGCTGGGCCATGAGGTCCACAAGTTTGTCCATACGGGTCACGATTTGGCCCATATGGGCGTCCATGGACCTCAACACCCCCAAGGACCTCCCGCGTGTCGGCAGCCGACCTGGCCCATTGTCCTTGGGCCTCTTCATAGGCCCCAAAGACTCTTGAGATTTGCGGCAGGGCTTGGCTCCCAGGCTCAGATGGCGTTGGCCTGACCCTGCTCCTCCCACCGGTACTGCTGCCACCGACCTGCCCACTCGCCACATTGGTCACCACGGTCCTCTGCGCAGGTGCTGTGGCCAGGGATGGCGTGGTGGTGGTGGTGGTGGTGGTTGTTGCGGCGGTGGTGGTGGCCGCAACGACCGGGGCAGCAGGGGTCTGTGACTGGTCAGCAGCCCTGGGTGATGTGTTGGTGGGTAGGAGGGGCCCTGGGGAGCGGTTGGGCCCTGCCACTCCAGACGGGCCTGCTAGGTGGTCCTCGTCTGAAGAGGTGTCTAGGTCTTCTACATCCGTGAGTCCGGGTCGGGGGCTTGCGGACTGGCTGTGCTGGCTGCTGTCTCCCTCTCCAGCATCCAGCTGTTCGGCACCTGTGCAAAGTTTGTATTGGTTGTCTGACAGTCACAGTTCGTGCACTGTCGTGCACAGGTTTCCCAGTGGCGTGTGTGTGGATGTACGATGTGTGTATGCGTGAGCAAGGCAATGGAACTGTGTGTTGTGTTCATGTGGCATGGGGCGGATTAGCGATGACAATCAGTGTGTGTTGCTGTACTCCTACATTTTGTGGCTTGGGTGTATGCGGGCTCCAGACCCATCGACGCTTTTGAGGTGAAATATGGTTTTGGGGTTCAAATGGAACGCTTAGAAACGCAGATGGCAAAAGGGGTACAGCCCCTCAACGCTTTTGAGGTGAAATATGGTTTTGGGGTTCAAATGGAACGCTTAGAAACGCAGATGGCAAAAGGGGTACAGCCCCCTCAACGCTTTTGAGGTGAAATATGGTTTTGGGGTTCAAATGGAACGCTTAGAAACGCAGATGGCAAAGGGGGTACAGCCCCTCAACGCTTTTGAGGTGAAATATGGTTTTGGGGTACATACTGTGACATATGTGTGCAGAACGGGACATGTGTTTTGGCAACATGACAGTGCAGAGACAAAGGTGTGTGTATGTCTGACATCCCCAGCATATCTGCTCACTGTTATCATTTATGGACATTACACTGCAAGCATTGTAGTGAGTGAGTGATGGTTGTGTGCCACACGACGTATTGCAGATGGGCCAATTCCTTGGTGTGCGTGCTACCCTCGGCCATGTGCAGCAATGCAGTGCTCTTGGGGTGTTGACTATATTATGTATGTTGTAAATCAGTGTGATGTGCGCTTCAGTCACTGCAGACACATTATTTGTGATGGGCAGGTATCTTTGCAGAACTACTGTGTGAGGGCCAGCTGTTCCGATGACATACCTTTCATGACACTGGGGCTGACAGATGAGATGGATGGTATGTTGGATGTGCATTGTGTGGCTGTGTGTTTCATGGGTCCAGTGGTGTTTATGTGCATTACTGGGGTTCCACACTGTTAGTTCTAGACAGGTTAGACTTACATGGGCGATGTTGTACGTTTTGTGGGGAACAGGCAGTAACGACTACATGGACAGGACTTCGATGGTGTTGCTGATGTGTGTGATGAGTGGCACAGTGCCCGCCGTGTGGGTCAGTACTCCAGTGGGACTTGTGCATGCAGACGTGGCTCCATGGGTGTTGCTGTATTTGTGATGGCTCATGTGGGCTATGACTCTGTAATACATGTCCGTGTGCACATTGGTCACATGATTATGACAGGGAGCAGTGCTGCGTGTTCCTCTGCTACGTGACATGTCCCAAAATGTTAGTCGTAATACTGTCCTCATGCCTACAGACACCCTGCCCTGTACAGTACTCTACCTACTTGTTGGTTTGGAGGGCGCAATGCAATGGATGCCATATGGTACTGGGAGGAGGGGTGTTCCACCTTGCTGCGTTGTAGGACTAGGGGCCTGGTGGGTGTTGTACTTCAGCTGTCCCCCCTCCGACCCACTGACTTTGTCTTCCAGCTACTTACCTGTTACTTGTCGGTTAGTGCATTCTATGGCTGACACATGGGTGTGGGGTGTGCTCCACCTTGCTGCGCTGTAGGACTAGGGGCCTGGTGGGTGTTGTACTTCAGCTGTCCCCCCTCCGACCCACTGACTTTGTGTTCAGGCTACTTACCTGTTACTTGTCGGTTGGTGCAGCTATGGCTGACACATGGGTGTGGGGTGTGCTCCACCTTGCTGCGCTGTAGGACTAGGGGCCTGGTGGGTGTTGTACTTCAGCTGTCCCCCCTCCGACCCACTGACTTTGTGTTCAGGCTACTTACCTGTTACTTGTCGGTTGGTGCAGCTATGGCTGACACATGAGTGTGGGTGTGGGGAGTGCTCCTTCTGGCGCATCTGGAGTACAAGGGGACCTGGTGGGAGTTGCGGTGCTGGCTGACTGTACACATGCCCCCATGGTTTTGTTAGTTAGTCTGTTGCATGTGTGAGTGATGTCTTGTGTATTGTGTACTTGACATGGGGGTGTTTGTCCCTCGGAGCTATGGCATAGTGGTAGTGCATGTGAGTACATAGCGGTGTGCTGGTATACATTTGTTTGTACTTACCAGCCTCCACTCCCCTGGTATTCTGGTGAGACTCTCCGGATGTAGGATGCCTCGCACCTTCTCCTCCCACGCCTTGAAGGTCTTAAATAGCGCGGGATTTCCTCCGCCAGTCCTGTCAGCCAGCTGCCGATTCTTGGCCTCCTTCTTTTTGACCACTCTTTTCATGTCGTGCCACCTCTTGGTGATTTCGGCTCTGTTGCGTGGCACGTTCCCGACTGCATTGACCTGGTCTACGATCCTGCTCCACAACCGGTTTCTGGTGGATAGTGGTGTCTGTTGGACCTGGTTCCCATAGATTTGTGGGTGCACCTTGATGATCTCGTTGACCATGACCGATAGCTCAGTGGAAGTGAACTTGGGCATTCTCTGTGCTGCCATGGTGTGTGGTTTTGTGTTTGTGGTGCTGGTGCGGTGTGTGTGTGTGGTGTGTGATGTGCAGGGGGTTTGTGGGGCCGGTGTTTGGTGGTGGTGGTGGTGGGTGCGTGTCTGTGGTGTGCTCCTGTCCTTTCTGTCTTGCTGTGTTCTGTGCTCTCGTCCTCAGTTTGTAGTGTTGCAAGGGATTGTGGTCTGTGAAGGGGCTGCATTTGTACTTAACTATGTGGGTGTGTCATGATGTGCTGTTGTTTTCAGGTGTGTTGTGGCTGGTGTTCTGTGATTTGTAGTTTATTTGTTTGTCCAGGGGGGATGTGTTTTCGGGATGTGTACTGTGTTTGGGTATTTGTGCGTGGCTTGCTGTGTGGACTTGTTGGCCATGTTGTGTGTGTTTCTTTGGTCCGCGGATGGTTTCTGTGCAGGGACGTGGCCGCCAGGGCTTCCGCCGTGTCCATTTTCATCACTGTTGTTTACGATGGCGGGCGGTGTACTTGTGGATTTGCCGCGCTCATGTCGGGAAGATCTTAATTTCACGGCCGGTGTCTCGGTAGTCAGGGCGGGCGGTTTTGGGTTGTCATGCGGGTTTGCGTCCGTGGCGGACGGATGGACTTCGACTCGGACATGGACAGTCGGTATTTTGTGTGTTTTTCGCGACATCGTGATAGCTCGGTCGGTATTCAGAAGGTGTAGGCGGGCGGTTTTTTACTGCTATGGTAGATGGCGGATTTTATTCCGCCCGGTATCGTAATGGACCCCATAGTTGTTAAAAATATCGTTTGTATATTAATGTTATGTATTTTAGTATATATATTATATGTATGTGATGTATGTTTTTTGTATAAGAATTGTTTTTTTTTAATATATGTGTTAAATGTTTAGTAGTTATTAAAAAAAAAAAATTGAATTTTGCGTTTTAATTCTGTAGCGGGTTGTGGGTTAATAGGGGAATAGGGTGGGAAGTAATTTAATAATATTAAATTTATTGATTCTTTTTTATTTATTAATATTTGTTTAATTGAGATGTTATAGAGTTAAATGTGTAAATTAATTTATTATGAATTAATTAATAATTGGTTGTTAATTAATTTAAATTAATTAATTGGTAATTAATTATTGTAATTGTGTAATTAATTTTACGTGTGTGTTGTGGTGTTTATAGGTGTTAAGGGTGGGAAGTAATTTATTTTTAATTGATGAATTAATAATTGGATGTTAATTAATTTATATTAATTAATTGGTAATTATTTATGGTAATTGTGTAATTAATTTTAGGTGTGTGTTGTGGTGTTTAGGTGTTAAGGGTGGGAAGAAATTTATTTTTAATTGATGAATTAATAATTGGATGTTAATTCATTTTAATTAATTAATTGGTAATTAATTATGGTAATTGTGTAATTAATTTTAGGTGTGTGTTTTAGTGTTTATAGGAGTAAAGGGTGGGAAGTAATTTTTATTTAAGTAATTAATACATAGGGCCCGATTCCGATCTCGTAAGGAAGGCCTCCAAACGGGATTTGTAAAGACCAAATCCAATTCGGAGCCTATCGTTCCGCCCGAATCGTCCCCCGCTGCTAACGAGCAAGTACAATGCGAGTATCCTGTACGCGCCGTGCAAATCATTTACGAACCCGAACCTGTCCGTCCGACACATCCGTATCCGAATCGTGCCGCGCAATGGAGCCGTTTTCCGACCGAGCGAGTACGATGCACGAATCGGACAGCTGTATCGCCTCGGTCTCATCGAGACGAAACGGCTGTCGGATTCGGACTTCGGGGGGCCATAGCAGGCCCCCCTTTACCCGGAGCCCTCCGATTCGGTCACCGGGTGTGCGCATGAGTCCCCCCGATCCAGACATGCACAGTGTGGCGGGCCACATGGGGTGCTCGCCACAGGGTGTACGTTTTTCCCCTCACACCCCTTTTTTGCTATGGGAGCCTGTGTACGCGTCTGTACACGGGCTCCCATAGAGTTCAATGGGAGTCCGAGCGAGCAGAGTCCGTAAGCATACAGCAGCATCGTACTCGCTCGTTCGGACTCCCGGAGCACGTCTCGCTCGGAAAGCCCTCCAGATCCGAGTCGTATGGAGGGCTTTCCTTACGAGATCAGAATCGGGCCCTATGTTGTTAATTAATGTTAATTATTTGATATGTATTTTGGGTAATTGTTTATTTTTTGTCTGTTTTTACTTTTAAAGTGGTAAAGGGTGGGTATTAAATACATTTTAATTACTTTATTATTAGTTGTTAATAGAAATAGTTTTTAATGTATAAATAAGTTTAATTTAGGTGTGTGTTGTGGATATCATAGTGTTAAAGTGTGTGTAGTTGATTAATGTTTATTAGTTTTTTTATTAATAATATTTTTTAATTGATTATTAATTATGTTAATTTTGGAGAAAAAATATTTTAAAATGTTGAAGTGTTTTGTTATTGGTGTGGTGTTATAGGGTAGGAAATATAATAAATACATTTATGTATTAATTTATTTATTTGTTTGTAAATATTTTCTAGTTTAAAAGAATTTTTTTAATAAATGTATTTAATATATTATATTATATATTATTTGTGGGTTTTTTATGCAATTAATATTATCTTTTTTCTTTTTATATATTTAATGTATTTGATTTTTCATTTCTAAATATTGTTTATTTTTATGATTTTTTATAATTTTCAATGTTTTTTATTTTTGCTCCAACTGTTTGAGTGTGAATAATAATTTTTGTCTCTTCGCTATCCAACACTTTCCCTAATGTTGCACTCACTGGAGTGGGAGTAGTAATTTTTACCCTTCGCTATCCAACACTTTCTCTACTGTTGCACTCACTGGAGTTGGAATAGTAATTTTTACCCCTCCGCTATCCAACACTTTCCCTACTGTTGCTCTCACTGGAGTGGGAATAGTAATTTTTACCCCTCCGCTATCCAACACTTTCCCTACTGTTGCACTCACTGGAGTTGGAATAGTAAATTTAATTATTTACTATCCAACACTTTCCCTACTGTTGCACTGATTGTATTGGAAAATGTAAGTTTAAATATTTTTTAATAGTTTAATGTTTTAATTTATTATAGAATTTTTTTATATTTTAAATTAATGATATATATATATTATTTTTATATAAGTTTAAAGTTTTAAAATAAATTAAAGATAATAGTTTATTAATTATTTTAAAGTAAATATATATATGTATAAATTATTAGGTTTGTGTGTTTATCTTTTTTAAATTAAGTTTATTTGTTATATTTTGTTAAAATGTATATTTTATTTAATTTATTTTGATAAAGTTATTATTAATATTTAATATATATTATTTCATTTTATAAATATATTTAAATCGATATTTTTTACATCGATATTTTTTACATCGATATTTTTGATTCAATATTTTTGTACTTACCTGTTAAGGTATGGGAGTCGATATTTTTGTAGTCTATATATTTTTTCCGATATTTTGAACATCGATATTTATGTCATCAATATTCTATCAGTGAACCATTATGGGCGGATTCACAAAGGTAATCTGAGACAAAAGTCTAACTTTACGACTTTTGGTATTCACAGAGGTCATTTACGAGTCGTATCTTTAAGTCCGCAGTCCGGCCGGAATCTCTGCACCCGGGCCGTACTCTCCACACCCGAGCCTTACTCTCCGGCTCGGGCCGGATGAAGTGTAATCAATGGGCCAGAATGCAATTTTTACAAAAGGGAACATTAGGAATGTGTGATAAATGGTAGAGCAGGTCATGAAAATCAGTTTGGGCAGGGAAAAGGGTGTGGCCGGACACTACATTATATCCCAGAAAAGTTTGCTCCTTTGCATCATGGTAAATGCAGTGCACAATTTGCGCTCCCCTCAGTGTTGACTGTAGTGTCAACACTACAGTTAACACTAAGGGGGAGTGCCCTTAGTGTTGACACTACAGTCAACACTGAGGGGAGTGCAAAATGTACCATGATGCAAAGGAGCAAACTTTTGCTTGTGACCCCATTTTGGTCACACTAATTTGCATTGCATATGTGCTTTTCATCCTAAAAATTTGCAAAGGAATTTCATCAAATGGTGGGTTAAAATGTGGGATAAAGAAGCTATCAGCAATGAGCGGAAGAAAAAGAAAGAGAGTCAATGTAAAAGTTGAAAAGATGCAGAGTGAACTTTATGATACCATGAAGGAATTGGAAGGATCCAAGTAGATGAATCCAGCAGGCTTACACTGGAAGACTATGACAGTCTCAGTCACACTGAACACAATGTACCTAAGAAATGGCAACCTAACTGTCCCAGACCGAATAAAATACTATGTAACAAGTCATGTCACCTGAGTAGACTCTGGGAACTTCTGAATCTAATGTAATAGAATCGTGAGAGTCTCTTCAAATGTATTCTGCAGTAAAATGTATCTTCTTGCTCGTTTTACAGAGGTGCATTCCCGGAGAATCATGTATTGATGTAGTGAATAAATGAAATCCTTTGTCTAAAGTCCTATAAAAGGACCAGCTTTTTTGTGTTTGTGTTTCTCTTTCTTAGAAGGCGAATCTATGCCGTATTTTCTGTGGAACCATACTGAGATCTTCTTGTACTTTATGATTTATATGCCTATATGCTTAATCGATTGATTGTCTAGCTTATGTATTTCTGTTGATCTTCTTGTACTTTATGATTTATATGCCTATATGCTTAATCGATTGATTGTCTAGCTTATGTATTTCTGTAGATCTTCTTGTACTTTAGGATTTATATGCCTACATGCTTAATCAAATGATTGTCTAGCTTATGTATTTCTGTAGATCTTCTTGTACTTTATGATTTATATGCCTTTATACTTAATCAATTGATTGTCTAGGTTATGTATTTCTGTACTTTTAAACTTAAGCCCTTGTCTGTCTTTCTTATTAAGAATTTTTACAGCTTCATCCTAATGTGTGAGATTTAACAAAGTAGAGATGGGTCCATAGATGAGCTTTAATTCCATTATGGACTACAACACTCCTGGTTTGACCAGTTGGCATGCATTGGGGGTAGAAAAACAGATACAGGTTTAAGCACTGACATTCACACTATATAAAACTGCAAAAATAAAGAAAGAAAATATATGAAACTTTGGTGGGAAGTGAGCACCTATAATGGCCGCTTTTTGTCAAATATTGCTGAGCTCTTAAATTCACATGCCTTAGTCCTATGAGGTTTCAGTTTGGTGATGGAGGATTAAAGAAATCTGATGGACGCACAGGGCACACATTATCTGGCGCAATAGTTTGGCATCCGCATCAAAAAAGCTGCACAAATATTAGACCGTGTGCTCACTTTCTGGGGCTAGAATCCTGATTTAGATTTGGGCGGTAACTGTAAATTCTTGAGTTTATAGAGGAAAACTCTAAATGTATAGAAGAATGCATTAGCTGAATTTCCTCTGCGATCCTGTCCCAATGGTTAATGCAATTTAGCTGTTTGATCCTACTCTGTATATGATCATCCTGAGATTGCAAAAATAAATAAAGAAAATACATGAAACTCTGGTGGAAAGCGAGCACCTATAATGGCTGGTTTATGTCAAATATTGCTGATCTCTTAAATCCACATGCCTTAGTCCTATGAGATTTCAGTTTGGTGATGGATGATGAAAGAAATCTGATGGACTCACAGGGCTCAGATTTTCTGGCTCAATAGTTTGCCATCCGGATCTAAAAAGGTGCACAAACATTAGACCGTGTGCTCACTTTGTGGGACTACAATCCTGATTTAGGCCCTTATTACGTTGCCGGTCAGACAAGCCTCCGACTGACATCGTATCGGGATGGAGTCCACCCGACATGTAGTCATCGACTCCACCCACCTTATTACGATCTGACCGCCGTGAAGGTGGTCGGAAACATGTATTTTTCTCTTGAGGCTTGTGCTACCTCCCGGAAAAGTGCTGCAGCAGAAGCCCCAATGGCAAAAGGCATGTTTACAAACATCCCTGCACTGTGTGCTAGGCACTGTCAGGCCCTAGCTCCGGTAAACACTGACTGCGCATCGAAGGGCAACCAGGACGCGAGTTGGCCCTTCTAAACTACATTTCCCAGCATGCGTAGCGGAGTCACGCTCCTCGTGACGCGACGCTATGCTGGAAACCGGATATATGCGCAGACAGAAAGACCAAGCGCTGCCGATTATTCGTTTCGGATGGCGGTCCGTTTGATGTTCCTGGATTCTAGGAGGTCTAGGAATTGTTTTTCCTCCTGGTTGTGCTGGTGTCAGGGATGGCTACCTTAGAGGATGTCATAGCAGCCTTGGCTCTGGTACAGGTTGAGCTTGCTGCCTCACGTAATGAGACAGCTGCTCTCCAAGCCAGAGTAGAAAGGATGCAAAGGAATCCATTTGATATAGGGGGATCTTTACACCCTGCATCTCTTCCAGTAGTGGTAGAAATGCCTTCACAGATACCGCTAGCTCCTCCCAAACGGTTTCATGGGGACAACAAGAAGGTACAGGTGTTTATGACCCAAGCCCTGCTTCATTTTAACTGTAAACCGAAGATGTTTGCTACCAATCAGGCCAAAGTAGCTTTTGTGATCTCTTATCTGGCAGGGGAGGCAGCGCAATGGGCAGTCCCCATAGTAAGACGAGACGATCCCTTGCTCTATGATTGGGAGTCATTTAAAGTAGAATTCGAAAAAACGTTTGATCGAAGGGCAGAGACCTTCTCAGCTGACAGAGAACTGTTGGAACTCCGCCAAGGAAGTACGGAGCTGCTCACATACCTGAACAACTTTCGACGACTGGTGGCAGAGACAGATTGGCCGGAGTCCAAACAAGCCGCCATCTTTTATCAGGGGCTTAAGGATGAAATGAAAGACGTCCTCGCCCAGATAGATCCACAACCACAAACATGTGCCTCCCTCATTGAACTGACTTTACGACTGGACCACCGTTTAAGAGAGCGAAAAGGAGACCACAGGTGGAAAGACAGGTACACCCCCCCCATACGATAGAGTTCATTCTTCAGAGCATAGTGCTACAAAGGTAGAACCCATGGAGATAGGGGCGGTTAGAGCATCATTGACTCTCAGCGAAAGGGAGCATAGACGCAAACAAGGCCTGTGCCTTTATTGTGGAAAAAAAGGCCATTACCTCCGCGACTGTCCCATCAAACCTAAGTACGGACGTCCCAGACCAGGACAAGTGGCTGCAGAAAAAGAAACGGAAAACTTCAGAGCTTGAAGGCGCAAGAAAGAGAGCCATCAAGCGGATGTATGATCCCTTCAGTAAACCGATCAGCTTTTATGGAATCAGAACACTTCTTCATCGTGCTGGACATCATAATCAACCAGGAGCCTAAACAAATAAGGGCCATGGTGGACTCCGGTGCCACATGGTGCTTTATGGACAGAAAGGAAGCACAGAGGCTAGAGATACCGCTCATGCCTAAAGACATTCCTGAACGTGTTTATGCCGTGGACGGCAAGGAGTTGGAGTCAGGCCCCATCAGCTATGTTACCCCGGAACATGAACTTGTTTATGATGGGTACCACCACGAATGGTTATCATTCAATGTCATTCAAGCCCCTCAATACGGAGTGATATTGGGTCTCCCTTGGTTACGTAAACATGAGCCCACTATAAATTGGACTAACAAAACAATGACCTTACGGTCTGCCTACTGCCAGAACCAGTGTAACCAGCCACACACAAGACCTTCCAAAGCGTTAGCCATTCGACATCACATCGCCACAGCGGCTGAGAAGAACGTAATCCTGCCTGAGTGCTACAGGAGATATACTGATGTGTTCAGCGACGTCAAGGCTGAGGAGCTTCCCCCACACAGGGACTACGATTGCCGGATTGATCTTGTTCCGGGAGCAGTGATACCATGCGGAAGGATTTACGCTCTTACCGCTCCTGAAAATCTACACCTCCGGGAATATCTAGATAAACATCTCGCTTTAGGGTTCATACGTCCCTCCAGATCACCTGCTGCATCCCCACTTTTCTTTATTCCAAAGGCCAACGGAGATTTGAGGTGTTGCATAGACTACAGAGCATTGAATGCAATTACGGTTAAGAACCAATATCCGCTGCCCTTGATTCCGGTCCTTCTAGAACAGGTGAAATCGGCGGTGATATACACCAAACTGGATCTTAGAGGGGCATACCATCTGGTTCGCATGCGAGACGGCGACGAATGGAAAACGGCCTTCAAGATGCGGTATGGGTTATTTGAATATTTGGTCATGCCGTTTGGGCTGTGTAACGCTCCCGCCGCTTTTCAGTTCTTCCTCAACGATGTGCTAAGAGAATTCCTGGACCACTTCGTTGTGGTATACATAGATGACATCTTGATCTATTCCTCCAACGAAGAAGAACACGTGGTCCATGTAGGTCGCATCTTGCACGCACTTCAAGACCACCAACTGTTCTGCAAAATTACCAAATGCGAGTTTCATGTGACCTCTCTGGAATTTCTGGGGGTCATGCTTACACCTTCAGGCCAGGTTATGGCTGAGAGAAAGGTTAAGGCAAGCATCGAATGGCCCGACCTCAGAACGTGAAAGATATCCAGAGCTTTCTGGGATTCGCCAATTTCTATA
Organism: Calotriton arnoldi; assembly: GCA_963921515.1. Classification (NCBI taxonomy): domain Eukaryota; kingdom Metazoa; phylum Chordata; class Amphibia; order Caudata; family Salamandridae; genus Calotriton; species Calotriton arnoldi. The sequence goes on along the minus strand of CAWUFW010000104.1, from coordinate 6,129,193 downwards.
GGCGGTTCATCCGCCAGTTTTCAGACAAGGTAACACCTCTCACCAGATTGACTCGGAAGAAGACCCCTTTTATCTGGTCAGAAGAAGCTCAGACGGCATTTGATCTCCTCAAGAAAGCCTTTACTTCCGCCCCGGTTCTCACCCATGCCAATCCTGAGGTACCGTTCATCGTGGAAGCAGATGCATCTGAAGTAGCGATAGGGGCCGTGCTGTCCCAAAGACACGTAACGACAGGACACCTTCACCCCATCGCATTCATGTCCAGGAAACTCAATCCCGCGGAGCAAAATTATACCATTGCGGAAAAAGAGCTGCTGGCCATACGGGACGCATTTCTGGAGTGGAGACACTGGTTGTTGGGAGCAACGCATCAAGTGACGGTCTATTCAGATCACCGCAACCTTCAGTTTATGCGAGCCGCAAGACATCTAACCCCCAGACAACTCCGCTGGATGCTGTTTTTTGCCGAGTTTCACTTCATTGTCACGTTTCGTCCTGTCAAAGACAACAAGAAGGCAGATGCGCTTTCGAGGCAAGAAACATCTACGCAACAACCTGTTGCAGGTGCAAGGGCTATCATAGAACCTGACAGAGTGCTATGTACCATACTAACTGATGTATTTCTACAGAAAACCAGACAAAAAATACACACCGTTAAATGGAGAAACTGGATAAGATTCCACCCTGAATGGCAGATGCGTCAAGGCCTCCCCATGAGAAACCAACAGTTGTTAGTCCCTACAAAGGACCTGAGACGGACAGTGTTCAGCTGGTGTCATGACCTCCCGTGTGCAGGACATGTTGGGGGAAAGAAAACCTTGGAGAAGGTACTACGACAGTTCTGGTGGCCAACCGTACGTCCAGATATTCTATCATGGGTGAGAAGCTGTTCCACTTGTGCTCAAATGAAGACCGACCACAGTTCCACACAGGGGCTTCTTCAGCCGTTGCCCACACCAGATACCCCATGGGAAAGGTTTTCAGTGGATTTTATTGTTGGTTTACCTAAGGATCAAGGGTGCACCGCGATTGTGGTCGTGGTTGACTACTTGTCGAAGATGGGGCATTTTATCACCTGCAAACAAGTCCCTTCTGCTGGTCTTTTGGCAAAGCTGTTGTTGACTAACGTGGTCAGGCTCCATGGCCTTCCGAAAGTGATTGTATCTGATAGAGGGGCTCAATTCACTGCCCACTTCTGGAAGACCTGGTGTTCAGAATTACAGATAGAATCCTCACTTTCCACAAGTTTTCACCCACAGACCGATGGCCAAACAGAGCGACTAAACCAGACCTTGAAACAGTTCCTCAGGTGTTACGTCAACAATAATACGGAAGCGTGGGTAGAATGGCTATGGGTAGCAGAAATAGTGTACAATAGTTCCAAACACGCCTCTACACAACATACACCTTTCTTTAGCACCTATGGTTTCCACCCACGTTTCACACAGTTGATCCTCCCTAGTCAGGACTCCAAACTCCCCGATTTACGCAAAAGGTTGTCCCACATCCGCACGACTTTGCTGGAAACACGGAGCAATCTGCTCCGTGCCAAAGAAAGGTATAAAGCCCAGGCGGACAAACATCGTAGACCAGGCCCCACATACAAAAGAGGGGAACGGGTTTGGCTGTCAACGAAACACATAAGATTTAAGAAACACAGCCTTTTCAACCCTAAGTATATAGGTCCTTACCCGGTAGTCAAACACATCAACCCAGTGGCTGTAAAATTGAAACTGCCGGCACATTTCCGTATCCACCCTGTCTTCCACGTATCTTTGCTGAAACCGTCACATTGTCCTGTGAAGAAACAGCCCATGCCCATATGGGTACAACATGATCACGAATATGAAGTCAGGGGGATTTTGGATTCCAAACTGGTAAGACGCAAACTGTGGTATCTGATTGCCTGGAAGGGTTACGGCCCAGAGGAAAACTCTTGGGAACCAGCAGAGGCGGTACATGCTACACGTCTGGTTTCCGCTTTTCACAAAAAGCATCCGGACAAACCAAATGCCAGTCAGTGTCTTCCGGGAGGGAGATGTACTGTCAGGCCCTAGCTCCGGTAAACACTGACTGCGCATCGAAGGGCAACCAGGACGCGAGTTGGCCCTTCGAAACTACATTTCCCAGCATGCGTAGCGGAGTCCCGCTCCTCGTGACGCGACGCTATGCAGGAAACCGGATATATGCGCAGACAGAAAGACCAAGCGCTGCCGATTATTCGTTTTGGATGGCGGTCCGTTTGATGTTCCTGGATTCTAGGAGGTCCGGCGGACAGTGAGGACTTCTGGCTTCTTTGGGGGGTACCGTGAGTACTTGCCTGAGATTCCGTGTGCTTGACCCTTGTGGACCTAGCGTCCCGCGCGCTCCTCTGTTGGCGAGACAGCTTTCCAGTGTCTCTTGCAGAGGGACGTGCTAGCGCTTTTTGTTTTGCTTGCCTTTTTGGTGATCTGTGTTCCTGGCTATCACCAGACAGCCGCTCGTTCCTCTGTTGGCGAGACTGCCTTCCAGCGTCTCTTGCAGAGGAACGTATTAGCGCCTTATAATTCCTGCATTCCTTCTCACGCTCCTCTGTTGGAAGAGACAGCAGAGTTCTCTGTCTCATTGCAGAGGAGGGACAAGTGGGATAATTGGGCATGTAACATTATATGCTCTATAGTGGAGAGAGACACGCTGTGCTCTGAACCGTTGCCAGATTTATAGTAACCAAGCCAATACCATTGGGGGATATTGCGGACACTTCACTCTCCAGGGTATGACTGTCTTTGGTTGAACATCTTTGGTTGGCTCACAGGAAATACCTCCTCTAGGGTATACCGTCACTATACTGTTAAACTGCTGCATAGGAAAGCCTGTGGAGTGTTATGCAGTAGTCTGTATCGTGGGAACAGTAAAACAGACCCCTTTGGATTTTCATGGTCATAATATACGCCAAATTTACATCGTTTTCAGCAATGTACAGATGATGAATGTACCTTTGCTGCTACAATAAGTTTCTTCACATTTTGTTCGTTATATATTATTTTCCTAGGAGAGAGAGAAGTTTATGAGGGTGTGCAGGACGCTGCAGTATTGCACCTTTTCACAGATCCACATGTACCTTGGGTAGGTCAAGGGAAATATTCTCTGTTGGTTACAGGAGGGGAACTGTTACGCGTACGTGATATATTTATATGGTGTGTTCTCTTTCCCTACTAGTTCCATGCTGGATGTTTGCAATCACCCTTTTTTCTCTTCTGGTATCGTTCCTTCACCCTCTTTATTTCAGGTAGTGTGTTTTACCATTGCAGTCATTCATATATTGGGCCTTATCTGATTGGGTTGTTGTGAACTGACAGCAAAGACTAACAGTGGGTTATTGTGTCCTCCACAGATCTCCCTCCCTGCGGTCCCTATCCTTTCCTTCCCTCGCTTGACTATCTCACCAGTCCGTGTATATATATATATTCCGGACTTGGGGCAGTCGAGAGGTGGACCCCTTTGAGCATCAGCACAACCCCGAGGATTCTGGAAGGTGGAACCTGACAGGCACCATGTGAGCGCCATGAAAAGGCAGAGTGAAATGACATCGTAATCCTATGGCAGTGCCTGAGCAGGCAGCGCTTCTATTGGTGGGATTACAGTCCCACCGCTGCCTTGAGCCTGTCAAAAAAGCGGTGGTTGGTCCCTCCGCACTATGCCTCCGACCGCCGGATCATAATCCAGTGGTCGGACCGCTTCTGCAGATGTCAGTAGGCTCGCCACTGATGGCCTGTCGGTGGCGGCCCTCCAACATCATAATGAGGGCCTTAGAGTTTGGCAGTAACTGTATATCTTTGTGTTTATAGATAAAAACTCTAAATGTGGAGCAGAATACATTGGCTGAATTTCCTCTGCGATAATGTCCCTCCGGTAAATACAATTTAGCCGATTGATCCTACTCTGTATATTACCATTCTGAGAGTCCCTTGGTGATTGTATCCCAAAAGGTTTTAACACTGAAGCAGGGTTGTGATTTAATACCTAGACATTTTCATCAGATCTGTACAACCACTATATGGTCCAGCACTCCAAATTATAGTTAAACAGATAGTTCAATATGATGTATACAAAAAATTTGATTGATTCAGCAGGTCTTATTCCATTTTCCTTTATTCAAAACTCTTCTTCACAGTAAAATACGACCGTAACCAACGCGTTTCATCCCATTGGACTTCTTCAGGGCAAAGAACAGTGTGTTGGCCTTTTATTAGCGATATTATCTGTCATGCGTGATCATTTCTCCATAGATTTATTTGTCATGTATGATCCTTTTCCTTAGTTCGGTACCAATATGGCCTTGTCTAGGTAGAATCACCTCAAAAGGGAAATCCTATGATCTCTGTGACTGGTTTGCCAGTTTATGTTTAAATCATTTGCCAAGTACGGCATTGGGTGTTGTCCCATCAAAACTTGAAAAGAATGAAAAAATTCGCTCGCGCAGTATACCCAGATCTGGTAACTAATTGCCAAGAGCATTATTCCAGCTTAAGCTGTGATAAATGTTCTTGCAGTTTAATCAGTGGCTTTTGACATCTCCTGATAAACATAATTCAGGGGCTTTTAACTTGTGGCTGTAACCCATGTGACTTTGTTCATTGCTTTACATCACCTACAGTTACATTTTGTCTGGGGTATTTATCTTGGATGTCAGAGGGAGTTTGTTATTTGCTTTTATCATAAAACATTCAATTAATGCAGCAGAAATTTGAGTGAGAAAGTAACAGTTTAATATTGTGAAGAGCAACCACAAGGGAAAGCAGCAGGGTGCTCAGGTATTACTGAGATGTGAGTCCTCTTACTAGGCATTCTTATATTGAAAATCCACCAATAGACCTTGCTTAAATCACTAATGAGAGCCCTTCTTGTGCTTAACATGGAAGGGCCCCATGCTCTTGGACTGCACTGATTGTGGGAGTCATTCTGTCAGTGGAACTCTTAGTTGAGAGGTAAAGTAAAGACTCAAAGGAGTTTTGGTGAATTACCAGGATTCCTTTAAATTAAACTAGCAAAATGATATCCTATTATAGACTGAAGACTGGCAGCAGGACGGACTGGGTGACAGCATTCTAAAAGCAGAGTATTATTGATCCCATAGGGCCTTTATTTCCCCATATATGGTTGGGTAGATACAGACTACAGCCTCACAGAATTCCTGCTCTGGGAATGGTTTTCTTCATGAGAGTGGGATTCAGTCAGAGTAGATAATACTTGATAAGACCCTAATTCTAATGGTTTCCGAAATGAAATGACCGGTTAGCTCAATGGTCTTAGTATGTTCAAGAGGTCTCCCACTCCACATAATTTGGCAGTTGCTGTCCTTTATAATTTCTATTAGATCAACAAGGTGGTAACTAAAATGCTGTGTAACTGACTGCGTAAAAAATGTATGGGGAAACACACTCCTATAATTGATAGGATAATTGAAGGGCAAAAACAGACACTAAGAGCATAATTACAAGTCAGCCGACTTTTGCAGCTCCAGCACCCTGCTGCCTCCTTCCAGCAGCTAGGTGCTGGAGCTGCAAGCATCAAACTTTTCTTGACTCCTGGTAAGCTTCTTGTCCTGGGGCCTTCCTTCACCTTCAACATGTGGTCCTTAAGGAGGGTAACTCTCCCTGCATGCACTCCCCAAGCCCCAAGGCCTCCTGGCCACTTGCAGTGCCCTTGTGTGTTCATCAAGACTTAGTGGTGCCCCTCTCAAGAGGTAGTGCGGATGTTCCAGGGGAACCCTCTCCTCTAGGGTCCCAAGCAAGTCTTCCTGCTAATGTGCTCCATAGGAAGTGTGAAGGCCAGTGGCACTGGCCCCGTAGACATAGGTCCAACAGAGTCAACATCGTTACAAGCCTAGAGAGTACCAACACTAAAAAAAGGGGTCCTTCCATCCTTTTCCACTGCAGACTTCAGTACTTCTCTGAGTCTCTCCATTGTGCAGAGGTTTTTAAACATGGGTGGGAATGTCATTAAAGTGGACATCTCTGCCCAATCAAAGATGACACATTATCACTCCACTCTTGTCCCATCCCTCTTTTACAGCATCTTGTGACTCCTCACAATGGCATCTTCAAGTGGTCAGTTGTCACAACTCTCTGAGAGCCTTAAGGCCACTACAACACAATTACATTATAAGGTCTGCATAGATCACAATAATTTTATTAAGGTCCCATTTGTAGACCACCAGTGAGGTTATACCAGGCTGAGTTAGACAGTAGGCCAACCCGCTCCTCCCAAACCTTGCAGCACATACATGGGCACACATGATCATGTATAGCTAGCCTTAACCCCTTACCCCAGATCACAGCAGCAGACCTGATTTTAAAAGGTAGGTATTGGTGGTTAGCATTCAAATCAATTTTACTAGGGCTTACATTTAGTAACAATCGGTTAGTGAAACTCACTCACAAAGATCCCAAAATGCAGGGGACGCCAGATTTCATCACAACAATCAGTTCAGTTATATGTCTTGATATCTTCAAGGGGCCATCGACTCAACAGAATATGATGACTGATATTTTTGCAGGGTCCTTTACACCAACAAGGAGGTAATACAAATTTTGCTGGCACAGCACTTAATGAGTGCCAAACAACACTTCTTTAGTTGATGGGTTCTATGATGTGCAAACAGACATAATATGCCCAGGTCACTGACCCTTACTGGGGTGAGAAAGTGAGACTTCCTTGTTTACCATTTCCTTTACCATTCACTATGTTCATATTGCAATCTGACATAATGGAAGCCTGGCACTTAGAAAGGAGAGTTTAGCATTAAGACACCAACATCATCTGCTAAACTACCACAATTCAGAGAGCAGAATCTCTAGTTTTCTGAAGGTTGTTCGCAGAACCAATTCACCCATGTGTTTGAATATTGTGGACACCTGTGCACTGACCAGAACATAAGGTGTGTCCTAAAGCAAAACAAATGGAATATGACACTGATTGTTAATATAAAAAAGACTTATTAAGCTGAGTCAGGAAATATTAAATCCAGAGGTAACCAATTAAAATGTTCTATCATCCTAAATATTTTACTCTTATCAAAGACTTTTTCATCAACTTTGTTAAGAATTTGAAACCTGCTACAAAGGATGTATTACTAGAATTAGCAGTTAAGCCCCTCTACACTGCCTAGGCATAGCAGGTCCAAATGACCACATCTATTGCCTAGACTTAGCAGATCCCAATGTATAGAGAAGAAGGTTCTTCAAATTCAAAACTGGCACCAGGTAGGACTCTCAGACCAACTCTTCAGTTCACTTCTCGACCTGCGGAAGAACTCTCAGAGGACTGCCCTGCTGCCTGTGGCCTGCTGTAAACTTCAGAGGACTGCCCTGCTGCACCAAGAGGACTGGCCTGCTACCTGAAGCCTGCTCAGTGCCCTAAAATGACTGTCCTTCTGCTTTAGACCTGCTTTATTGCTTGAACCCAAGACTTATAGAGTGACTCCATGGGCTAGTTGGCTGGCTTCCTGATCAGGGACAGAAAAGACTTCAATTATCTTGAACCCGCACCTGTACTCAGCAAGAGGGAATCATACTCTCCAAGTGGTGCCCCTCCAGTCCTGGACCCTTGAAAGTGGTGCTAAAGGTGCCCAGGTAGCCTAAATCCTAAACTTGGGAGTTAAAAAATGTTCTGCCATAAAGTGCTCTGAGAACCAAGAGGAGACCGGTACCTACCTGCTTGCCAATCTGCCCAAGATACATAATTGGCCAGCCTCACTTCAAGGCAGCTCCCACTATGTTCTTCTCTGCAGCAGCTAATCTTGTTAAGTGGCTCCTTGCAAAAGGGGTATCTACCCTTGTGGAGTCCTCATCGACTACAGCCTGCAGCTTTGTTCCACTGGAGGTTTCCGACCTCCATAAAAGAGACTAAGTCCAAACATAGAAATCTTCACCATGGCTTTGTCCAGTGGCTTCCCAACAACATCGGCCCTCAGACTACTATGCCAGCATCAGACCACATCTTCTATCCCATAGAGGCCAAAGTGTAACAGTTCTGGCTTTTTGTTCGCTTTGCATGCTCTGATTCTTCAGCAAATACTTACCGGTTAATAGCCTAAAGAATGGCTGTTTCGCATGGTCGGAAGCATAAGAAGCATGAATAAGAACCATTTATAAAAGGGATATCCTAATACATGTGGCGTAGACTCACATAGGTATCCTCCTGCTCCTGGTCTTCTTCCTTCTCTTCCAGGTCCGTCTGTGCCTTTAGGCATTGTTCCTCCTTCTAGTCCTGTTCCAAGTCCTCCTTTTCTGGCCTGCCTTGGTCCTCCTGACCCTCATCCTGTCCCTTGTATAACTAGTTCTGGTCACCCTGTTACTAGTTTCCTAAATATGGTGCTCCTGGTTGTACTCTTTCTTGACCCTGGTCTTACTCGCCCTGCTCCTGGCTAATCCTTATATTAGCTCTTACTGGGATTCCTGGTCCTGGTACTGCGGATCCTCACCCTGATTCAGCTATTCTGCTGGGTCCTTATCCACCTAGCCCTGTTGTGCTGGCTGTCCTAGGGCTGGCACTCCTTGTCTTCTTGGTTTGGGTCATCCTGATTCGCTTTGCCCCTGTCCTTGTGGTCCACCTGGTACTGTGTCCACTTGTCCTGGTCCTCCTTATTAGGTCCTTTTGGGTTGGGCCTGGTCATTGTGGTTCTGGTCTGGTCCCATTGGTCCTCATGGCTCTGGTTGTCCTGGTTCTCCTGGTCCTTACCAGCTTGGCCCTAATACCCTAGTTCCTAATTCTCCTGTGCCAATTGGAACTTCAGGTCCTGGGCCCCTTGGTCCTGACCTCTCTGGTCCTCCTAGCCCTGTTCCTGCTTATTCCGATCCTTCCAGTCCACCTAATGCTTCCACATATGGTTCCTGGTCTTAATGGCCTTAGTACACCTGCTCCTGACTTGACATGTTCTCTTGGTCTTACTCCAACATGTCATGATACTCTTGGTCGTGGTCCTCATGCTCGTTGACATGCTGGACTAACTTGTCCATTTTGTCCTGATCCTTCTTGTTCAGCTCATCCTATTCTTAGACACCCAGCTTGCACATCATGGCTCCTGTCATCTTGGCCTTCCTTCTCCTGGGCATCTTTTTCCTCCTGGTCCTGGTCCTGCTTATCCTGGTATGCCAGGTCCTAATACTCCTCGGCCTCTTTGACTTGAACTTCCTTTTCCCCTTGGTTGTTGTCTCATTGGTCCTCCTTGCCTTGGTCCTCTTAGCTCTTGTCCTGCTGAAGCTGGTTGCCTGGCCATCTCCTCTTGATTCTTCAGGTCCTGCTCTCCTAGTCTTCCTCACTCTCAATCTGGTTTGTCTAGAAATTGTCTTCCTATTCCTGGTCCTCACAGTGTTCTCTTCCTGATTTTGTGCCCACTCAACTTGATCCTTTTGTTGCGGGCCACTGTGTTATGGTCTTTGTATATGTAATCCTCTTGGTTCTGGTCCTTCTGGCCAACCTGGTCTATTCAGGTCCCCTTCTCTTAGCTCTTCCTTTTCTTTCCTGATCTTTTTCATACTCACCCATATAACCTGATCCTTCTAATCATACTCACCCTGCTCATCTGATTCCTAGTAAATCAGTTCCTGGTCCTGCTGGTCTCCTTGGCCTACCTGGCCTCTTGTGTCCTGACCCTCAGAGTCCTTGCCCTCTTAGCCTTTGTCTACCTGGTTTGGGTCATCCTTGTCCTCCTGGCCCTGAACACTGTCCTCATGGTCCTTCTGGCACTGCACTGAAAGGTCTGAGCCCTCTTGGTCCTTCTGAGCTTCATCACTTTAGTCCTGGTCCTCCTGGACATCCAGGTCTAGTCCCCTTCCACTTCCTGACTCTGGCTGTGCTGATCCTCCTCATCTTCCTCACCATGGCCCTGATACCCTCAGGACCTGGTCTTTCTGCTCCACATTTTGTTCTGGGCCCTGGCCCTAAGGTCATGGTCACCCTGGCACTCCTAGGCCTGTTCCTGGTTCTCTTGGTGCAGATCCTTCTAATCTTCCCTGGTCTGGTCCTGGCCCTCCTCGTATTCTTGGTACTGACCACCCTCATCTTCTTTGCTGATTCTGCCCCCCCCTGGTCCTATTGGCCTGTATCTGGTCCTGATCCTCCTGGCCCTGGTTTTCCTGATCCTTGTTCACATGCTTCTTCACAACCTCATCATGGTCCTCATTTATCTGGTCCTCCTGGGCTTTGCCATCATGTTGCGCATCTCCCTGGCCATCCTGCTATGCGCCATGTGGCCTGGACCACCAGGCTGTGATTATACTGGTCCCGATGTCTCAGGTCTTGATCCTCTTTGCCCTGATCTTCCTCGCCCCCTAGTCCTTTGTTTCCTGGTCTTTTAAAACTTTTCCTTCTGACTCTGGTTCCCTGTGTCCCAGGTCCCAGCTACTTGGCACTCCTGGCCAAGGTCATGCCATTCTTGTTTTTCATAGTCCTTTTGTTTCTCGAGATTCTGTGCCCATTGTCCATGATCCTCTTGGTTCTGTTCCTTATCGTTTTGATTTTCCTGGGCCTAGTTCTCCAGGAACTATCCAACTGCCATCCTAGTCTTGGTATCCAAGGTCCTGGTCATCCTGGTCCTTCTTGACCTATTGTAGTTGTTATAAACATTGCCTTTTGGCATCATGGCCCTTCTTTGTCCCCCCCAGTCTTGGTCTATATAGCCCTGTTCTTTTCTGTCACCTTGTCCTGGTTTCTCTCGCTGCCAGCCTCCTAGCTCTGGTACTGCAGATCCTGGTCCATATTTCTTCTCTTGTTCTGGCACTCTTAGCCTTTGTACACCTGGTTTGGGTTCTCCTGATTCTCCTGGATTTGTTCCTTGTCCATTTAGTCCTACTGGTACTGCAGCCATTTATCCAGGTCCTCTAGATCTGGGGTCTCCTTGTTAGGGCCCTCCTGAGCCTGGTCATTCTGGTCCTGGCCCTCCTGGTTACACTGTCCAGTCCATTTGGTCTCCCAGATTCTTCCAGATTCTGGTTGGTCTTCTTACATCTGATTCTCACCCTGATCCTGATACTTGTAATGATTGCTCTGCCCCACTTGGTAACCCGAGTTCTGATTCCCTAGGTCCTGCTCTTCATGACCCTCTTAGCCCTGTTTCCGATCCTCCTGGTCATGATCCTTTTAGTGTACCTAGTCCTCTTGCTCTGGTCTTCTGGGTGCCCTTGTCACTGTCCTGCTTATCCTAGTATCCTGGACATACTGGCCATTGTATTCTATGTCCAAATCTTCATAGTACTCTTCAATGTGGTCTGATTCTCCTGGCCCTTGTGCCCCTGCTCCTTTCCCACATGGATATGCAATAACTTTTTGTGTCATAGATTATCCTAGCCTTTCCTAGTTCTGATGTTCCTTGACCTTCAGTTCATGCTACGCTAAGAACTTCCTGACCCTGTACTTCCTTGTCCTGGTCTGTCTGGTCGTCATTCCCATGTGCTCTTGCCCCTACTCCTTTGACACATGAGTTTCCTTACTCACAGGCTCCTAGTCCTTGATCTTTTCATCCTCCTCACCCTAATTCTCATCCATCTGGTACTTATTAGTCGGGTCCTCATGTATCATGTCTTCTGGTGCTGGCCCCACTGGCCTTGGTTTCCCTAGCCCTCCTATTCCCCTGGTTCTCCTGCTCATCCCAGTCCTCCTAGTCTCCTGATTTGTCTGTTCTAGCTTGTTCTTGTCCATCTGACCATGAACCTCTCTATCATAGTCTTCCTAGTAATGGTCCTCTTGAGTCAGGTCTTCCTCATACCGGTAGCACTGTTCCCCCTAGTTCTCATGTTGCGGGCCACCCTGGTTCATGTAGTCCTTGTTACCCTGGTTTAGAATCCCTTATATCTATCCTTGTCATTCTGATCTAGGGTCTCCTGGTCCTGATAGCCCTAGTCCTTCCTTTTTGTGGTCTTCTTAATCCTGGTCTATTTTCTTCTGGCCTGTTGATCTTCCTTGAACTGTTCTCTGTGGTTTTGGCCCTTCGGTGTCTGATACGTCTTTCCATGGGTCTCCTGGTACTGGTTCTCTTTGGTCTGTCTAACCTGGGTCTGCTGTCCCAGGCCCTAGTCATCCTCATCTCTCTGGTCCTAGTCGGTGCACTCAGGCTCTCCTAGCCCTCCTTGTTGTTATGTTCTAGGACCATCTGTTTCTCCTACACCTGGTCCTTCTGGGTCCAGATCCACCTGTTGTGCATACTCCTGGCCATCCTGATCCTTGCTATCTCTACCCCTAGCTCTGTTCTTCCTTGTCCTGTTCCTGCTCAACTATTTGATTGCAGTCACCTCTGGCATTGGTAACCCTGGTCCTTGGGTTCTCATTGTCCTAACCCTCCTGTGGTCCACCTTCTGGCACTTATTCTCTCACTGGTCATCATGCTCCTCCTACTGGTCCTACTGCTCCTTTCCCCAGACCCCTACACAAAGTCGTTAGTGAAGTACAGCCTCAAAGCTTGCCTCTCAGATTTTTTTTGGGGTTTCCAGATTTCTTTACCAGAGACAGTGCTGTCAAGGACAGAAATGAGGGCTCGGTAAAGCCTACGTAAAACACTGCTCAGCATATTTAAAATATAACACTTTCTAGCTTTAGTAATAAAAAGTTGAAATTCTATAAAAGGACACGGAGGGAAGGATTATGCATTACCCTTCTTCACTTTATTCACAGCAGCCTTCACCATCACAGAAAAAACTTTCTTTCCCAGAAACCATAGGGAAGGATCAACAGCATTTAACCAATCAGCAAACATAGTCCATATTAAAGTCCATCCTCGATTTCTATGCACCCTCTTTCTTTGTGTGATCGAAGCCTCCAAATCAACTGTGTTCAATCCTGTTTGTATCCGTCATTTCCTGGAAAAGAACCATATCTCCTTAAGGTTTCCATACAAACACGAGAGATCTCAAAACAAATGCAAACAAGGAATATCCACATCACTGTATCTGAATACAATGGAGAAGCAGTAAAAAATTATACTTATACCTTACGTATTTCAGCATTTAATTTTTTATCCCATGATAGGGTGGGCAGAAGTATGTTCATTCGGGTGGGGATAATCCTCGCCTATGTCCTTAATAGAATTGAAACTTTCCGTTTTTAAAGCTAGGAAATTTTAGATTCTATGTCTGGACCGGAGGTAAGAATTATGCTAGCTCAGAGCTTATTGATGACCATATCAGATAGCTGTTTTCTTGAAAGATATTTGTTTCTTGGCCATGAGAGGAAGAGACTAAGAAACTTATTCACGTCCCATAACGTAGTATACCTGGGTTCCGGAGGGACAGACAATCAATTTGGTGACTAGGGGATGTTCCCCCACTGGTGAGCCATCCACCGGCATATAACATGCCGAGATTGAGGAGTGGAAGGTGTTCCCCGATCTATTGGCCAACCCCTCCAAGACCAATGACGATAAGAAGTTCAGAATGTTGACGACCTCAGATTCCACGGGATCCTGGTCCTACGGTCATGGTCAACCTGGCACTGTAGACACCAACTAAGCCATCGTCCAAAGCGGAGCGAAACCTCTTGGTAGTTCCATCTGCCCACGCCCTGGATAGGAGGTGTTGAGTTTTCCGAAAGGCCTCTGACCGTCCATTGACTCTTGTGATTCTCCACGCCTTGAGATTGAGAAACCCTTCCAGAATCATATGCTGGGAAGTCCCCAGATCTTCCAGAAGAAGATCCTGCCTGTGTGGTAGACAGTTTGGAGAATCCCAAGACACCTCCATTCTCCCTGGAAACCATACTTGAGACCTCCTGATGGGTGTGATCACCACCAGATCCACCTTCTGTCTCCAGACCTGTGTTGACAATCTCATAAGCATTATGAATGGAGGGAATGCATATCCTTTCTCCTGACTCCAAACCTGTAGGAAGGCATTCGTCCCCACGAACTGCAGGCCCTCCTCCAACTGAAGAACTTGTCCACCTGATGATTCAACTGGGAGGCGAATAGGTCCTGGCCTCCACAGTTCGTTGACTGCCCGAAACACTTCTGGGTGCAACTTCAAGCACTGAGGTCTCTGAGATGTCTGTAGAACCAATTGGCCAACTTGTTGGAGGTCCCAGGGAGATATTCTGCTGTCATTGAGATTAGGTGTTCTAGGCAATACTGACAGCACCTTGGACCTGGTACCCTCAGGGGACTGATGAAGTAGACTGCTGAGATGTTGTCGATCTATAGCACCATGCAACAGCTCACCTTCTCCTTCGTCCAGCAGAGAACTGCAAACAACCCCGCTAGTAACTCCAGGCAGTTGATGTGCATATTCCATTCTTCAGAAGACCATTTTCCACCTGTGGACACATCTCCACATCGGGCCCCCAGCCTGTCTTGCTGGCATCAGATTCTATTTCGATGTCCAGACTAGAGCCTAAGATTGCTCTCCCATTCCACGCTTCGATATGGGACAGCCACCATCTCATCTCCTTTCAAGCTTCCTCCGATAACGATACCAACTCTGAGTACTTCAGACCTCTGCACAAGTGAGACGCTTTCAGCCGTTGAAGTGCCCTGTAATAAAGAGAGCCCGGGAAGATTGCTTATATGGACGACGCCAAAAGGCCTACTAGCCTGGCCAGTTGTGGAAGGGACGTGAATTGACGTGCCAGAGTTTTTCTGAGTGTGGTGAATCTTCACCATCTTTTTGGAGGGGAGGCTCAGCGTAGACTCCTTGGAATCTATTACAAACCCCAGAAACGCCATCCGTTGCGCTGGGAACAACAGCAGCTTCTGTTAGTTTTTCACAAAGCCTAGCTGCTCCAGCAGGTCCACCCTTGACTGGAGCTGTGTTGTCAGCGTTCAGGGGCCCTGGAGCATCAAGAGTATATTGTCTAGGTAAACGATCATCCGCAAGCCCCAGCTGCGAAAGGATTCCACCACCAGCTTGAGTACCTTGGTAAAGCACCATGGACCTGAGGACAGGCCAAACGGTACAGTCTGGAACTCGAATACTTGATGGCCCCAAGGGAATTGCTACAATCATGGTGTGGGGGAAAGATTGGAACTGGCAGGTATGCGTCCTTGAGGTCAAATCTCATCAGCCAATCCCCTGGGCAGAGAAGATCAGGCAACAGATGGATGCCTTCCATCTTGAAGTGCCTGTAGACCAACCACTCAATGAACTCCCGGAGGTTTATGAGTGGACGGTCGCCGCCGTACCATTTGTCTACAAGGAACAGATTGCTCAAGAACCCAGTAGGATGTAAGACGGTCTGGAAAACCTCCAGTTTGCAGAGAAGATCCCTAATTTCTTGGTCTATGAGAGTTGAGTCTTCTCTGGAAAAATATAGTGTCTGGGGCCGGACACCTGCACAGGAGCCCCTAGGAACTCTATCTGGAACCCATGAGCTGTTTGCAATACCCAATCATCGAACGTCTAGACCCTCCAATTATTGAGGAACACAGTCAGACACCCTCCCACTCTTAGTTGAGAAGAAAGGAAAGCTCTCACCTGTGGAAGTTCCATAGGTGCCTTGTCTGCCTCCTCAGGCACCACGGTTACGCTGGAAGGATAGAAGCTGCCGTATTTGGCTTGATCTTGATACTGTCTCGGGCAGAGCCTTGGCCTCTCTGGGGAGCATTGGTAATGAGGCGGCCGAACGAGTGCCCCACTGTCATGCCCAGCCCCCCTGGAAAACGTAGCAGAAAAGGTCTCTTTCGAGTGCACATGGCCCGAGGAATATTGAATCAGCCCACTTGAGGAACACTGAAATGTGTTCCTGCGGGCCCTTCATGATAAATAGGTTAAAGCCGTAAAATCAAACAGGAGTGGGAAAATATTTCCAAAAAACTGAGGCATCAACTGTGTCTTCTCTGATGGAGTGGGATGCATTTATAGTTGTAATTAGGGGGTGCTGCATAGAGGAGAGGGTGGGGGTTAGGCGTACCCTTATGAAAGAGATTGAGAAGCATGAGAAAGTGCTGCAAGAATTAGAGCTGGCAAGGCCAGGAAAGCCGAATTTGAAGCAACAGCTTTTGGATGCTAGGGAGCAAGTAGCAGTAGATACAGAAAAATTGCACAGCTTTGACTATACAGAGTATATGAGAAGGGCTCATGTGGAGCGTGACAAGGTGGGGACTTTATTGGCATGGCTCACAAACCCTAAGAATAGCGGCACCCAGATACTGGAGGTAGACTCTGAGGATGGCACGCACCTTTATACACAGGAGGCCATCAATAGAAGATTTAGAGAATATTATACAGATTTATGTGTTAGCCCATTGGTGCTTCCAACACAGTTTATTAATGAGTTTTTAGAGCGGTAGATTTGCCCAGGATTACAGCGGAGGAGGCAAGAGACCTGGGCGGGGATGTAACTATTCAAGAAGTGAAGGCTGCCATAAAACAAATGGCAAGAGGGAAAGTTCCTGGCTTGTATGGGCTCCTTGTGGAATTTTATAGTGCTTACATGGAGGTTTTGGGGTGAAGCTGCTTTACCTTTATTTGGCAGCCTAGGAGGTGGGTCGTTCATCCCCATACCACTGCGGAAGCTATAGTGATCCCATTGTTAAAACCAGGAAGAGCCCCTGAGGATGTATGGGCTTATCACCCTCTTTCTATGTTAAATTTGGATTATAAAATGCTGAGAAGAGTCTTGACAATGTGCTTATCACCGTTAATGCCAAAACTACTTCATACAGACCAATCTGGGTTAATTCCAGGAAGAAATACGGCTCAAAATATTAGGAGTGTACTGGCCATTATGGAAACAGAGTTTGATAAGAAGGAAAAAGGGGCGATTGTGGCAATCGATATTGAAAAGGCCTTTGATAGCCTTCGCTGGGATTTCCTCTATGAAGTGCTTGAAAAGATGGGATTTGGTAACCAATTTATTGGATGGGTTAAGCTTTTGTATGGGGCACCTACGGCTCATGTCAAAATGGATAGGTGCATTTCAGAAAAATATGCAGTGAGTAGAGGGGCTCGACAAGGGTCCCCACTTTTGCCGTTGTTGTTTGCTATTGCTATGGAGCCACTTGCGAGTTGGGCGAGAACTGGAGGGATTTACAGGGGTCTGGAGGTACGAGGTGTTCAACATTATTCAGAATTATATGCAGATGACATGTTGTTATTTCCCAAAGACATAAATGTAGATTTGTACCATGCTATAAACCTCCTAGATCGGTTTGGGCAGGCTTCCGGAATATACATTAATTGGAATACATTTTATTTGTTCCTGTTACAGAGATATGTGCCACAGCCTGTTGATCTAAGCGGACTCAATTGGGAGGGAATTTGTCTAAAATATCTGGGGGTTCAATTATATCATGCTCCCGTTGATTTACTGGAGGGCAATATTGTTGTGGCAATTAGAGATCTACGGGCAAGTGTGGATTTCTGGAGAACACTGCCGCTTTCATTTGCTGGATAATTAGCAGTAGCAAAAATGGTGGTGTTGCCCCAATTGTTTTACTTTTTCACAACACTGCCCTTGGTGATACCTTGTAAAGTTTTTAGAGAAACTAAATCTCTGTTGATGTCTCTGATATGGGAAACAGGAAGGCGAAGGGTGGCTTTGACTAAGTTACAACTGTCCACTTCACAGGGAAGATTAGCTGCGACAGATATGGAAACCTATTACCCAGCTACAATGGTTTATACAGTGAATTCATTAGCGCAGATTTCCAGACAAAGCAAATTTGGAGAAGTTATATGTGTTGTATAGAATACTCTTGACCCCTGTTGGAGGTCCAGTGCGAGGTATGCCCACTGCGTTGAACGACACTGTTGGCGTCGAGCTCTCCTACGAACTCATACTCAGAAGCCATATTCTCTGGCCTTTTCATTAAGATGTTTGGAGCAGATCAATCCAGGGGGAAGATCGAGGGGCTTGACAGACTGGGCTAATCACGGGTTGCATAAGGTAGGTCATCTGTACAGAGATGGGATGCTGCTACCACTTGAGGAATTATCTGCAACTTATGAGATTTCCAGAAGGCAAATTTTGTGTGCTACAACGGTCTGCATAAAGGCGGTGTCGTGTCTTTATCAGGCGTTAAGAAGTGACATGAAAATGCCTCTTGCAGGTCTAAGAGAAAAATGGGAGGAGGATTTTGCACACCCAATTCCAGAGCCGGAATGAGCTAAGATTCTTGCAAATTCTGGTACTGTGTCTAAAATGCAAGATTTAAATTGATTAACTTTTTTTGTTTACACAGGGCATATCTAACTCCAGGGAGGGGGCGTGGCCGAGCTATGGACCATGATGGCCACGTAGCTTGGAGCTCTGCCGACCGCCCTGGAGATTTGGCCGCCCTGGAGGCATTAAAACGGTAGGATTAGCAGCGGAGGCGCAGGGGAATGAAGTGGTACCGGTAGAAGTGAAGGAAATGTGAGGTGTGCCTGCATCGGAGCGTGGAGCGCAGTACCGGGCCCAGATCAAGGCTGAAGCCGGGGACTCGAGTTGGAAGCATTCGAGTGTCGTGCAGCCCTACACGGACCTCGCCCTTTTCTTCTGGGAGTGTGACGGCAGACTACATAAAGTGCGCGGAGATCAGCGTCCTCCCAAGCGCGTCGTCTGTCTGCACGCATGCTAATTACACAGCGGGAGGCCGCATCGGCGAGAAACAGCACCAGCTCCCCGTGACTCGGTAGGCCTGCAGCTGGAGAGAAACGCGGATGAGACTGGGGACAGCCCAACTGGTCGGGCAGTTTATTCAATAAATTCCACTCTGCTGCACCCAAAACAGAGCACATGAAAGCCCGCGAGACACCCCTGCTGCAACCTGCCCAGACTGCATGTGGGACTGGTTATTAAGGAGCCGGGTCCGAGAGGATTCTTGGCCAGTACAGACGTCCGGTGGCAGTACCCTGGCAACTAGGTCAGTGATACAGATGTAAGCTGGGAGCCCGGCTGAAGGGGACCCGGCAATGTGGATGAAGGGTGGCAAATGAAGACCAAGGCCTCCCACAGATGAAGACTAGCCTGTATTAAACTCCTTAAGAACCTGGCAGAATCATGAGTTGTGAGTGGGGGAAGGGCTGAGAATTGAACCCCACTAGTTGTTGGCGCAGACACATCGTATTGAATTAACGGACGTCCCCCTCCTGGTTGCCATGGGCAAGGGCGACCCTAAACAACGCAAACTACCATTTGAGAAAGTTGGTAGGGGCACGGAATCGACCGGCGCCAACATGGCGGAGGGTGGAGACGTAAATGCACCCCCACAGAACCAGCCACAAAGCAGCGAGGCGTTCATGGTGGAACTCAGAGCCGGGTTCAAGGCATTGGATACGCGCTTTAACGCGCTGGATAGGAGACTGGACAAAATGGGGGCAAGACTAGATCAGCATGAGGGTAGACTGGAAACTGCGGAGGGTCGGATCTCGGACCTCGAAGATGATTCCGCACAGGCCACCAAGCGCCTGGAAAGGATGGAGAGGATACTTAAAACCGTCGCCATGAAGAATGAGGACTTAGAAGCCAGGGGACGATGCAACAACGTACGCATAACGGGTGTCCCAGAAACAACCAACACTGGCAGGTTGGATGGCTTTGTGGAGGGCCTCCTGATTGATCTGTTTGGACGGAACTCCTTTACCACCAGGTTCGTTGTGGAGCGGGCACACCGAACCTTGGGCCCCAGGCCTAATCCTGGATGCCCGCCTCGCCCAATACTGGCACGGCTCCTCAACTTTAAAGATCGCGATACTGCATTGTGCATGGCCTGGGAAAAGGGAACATTGGAATGGCAGGGCTCCTCCATTGCACTATACCCGGACTTCACTGTCATGGTGCAGGAAGCCCGCAGGAAGTTTGCGTCGGTTAAAAATGCTTTGCGCAAGGAAGGAATCAGATATGGGATGTTATATCCCGCAAGATTGAAAGTGGATGTAGATGGTAAATCCCGGATATTTGATTCACCTGCGGCAGTGCAAGACTTCCTCAAATCACGTGGTGTGGCGCAACTTGCTGGAACATCCTCCCCCCCAGACAGATCACCTCGTATACCAGACTCTGGCACCAGTGTTGAACTATTCTCTGCTAGCTGAAGACCTAAACACAATAACGGACGCTGATGGGTATTGCATGTGCTAATTGTTATAGTTTTAAAATGACTAGACTGCCTCCATGGCTGCGGCAGACAAAATTGTTTTTTTTTCTTGAAATATTTGCATTAACCGGGGAACCGGCGTACCGTTGCCTCCCCCTTGTGCTTAGGCACCTTACTTTATTGGAAGTATGTTTGTGGGATGGGTTTTCCTTAATAAGGGGATGGGAGGGGGGTGGGGTTGGGGTTTTGGGGCTTTCATTCTCATGTCACAATAGTAGATTTATCCTAGGATTGTATAATTGTATTATAGGTCCACAGTGTAATTTAGATTTTCAGGACAGTTATGGAGGGTAGCGTAAACCGGATAGGGAATATTAAATTAATGTCTTGGACTGTAAGAGGGCTTAACGATACCCGTAAATGTAAACAGGTATTGCATTATTTGCAGCGCCATCAGATAGAAATAGCATTTCTTCAGGAAACGCATTTACCACCTCAGGGGTCACCTAGGTTTGGAGCTAGCTGGGGGTAGATCCGATACTTTGCAGGATACAGTTTCTATGCAAGAGGAGTGGTGATTTTAATCCACAAGCGATTACCGTTTAAAGCAGTAGAGACATACATTGATCAGGCAGGTAGATACCTGTTAGTGAAAGGATGGCTAAAAGGGAATACTATAGTTCTGGCCAATGTGTACGCTCCTAACATTGGCGATCCAGAATTCTTTGCTGAACTTCACTCACAAATAGACAGGATGGTAGCGCAACAAGTTTGTTTAGGCGGTGACTTTAACATTCTACTAGACACGCACCTTGACAGCACAGCCATAACTCCAAACTCGAAACCCAAGGCTAGACACACGTTGACGAATCTGAGGGAGGCTTACCAATTAACAGACGCATGGCGCCAGTTGCACATAGAGAAAGTAGCGTAGAAGCATTATTCAGCCCCACACAATATTGGACCAGCCTGGACTACTGGCTTTTAACTCCCAGAGTGGTCACATGGCTACACGAGATAACACACTTACCACACACTCTGTCAGATCACGCCCCAGTGGTGATTGACCTGAAGGTCCCTGAAGTTGGAGATAGGGCGAGACAATGGCGATTCCCAGAGATGGCGCTTCGAGATCAGGTGTTTGAGGCGGAATTAACAGTGGCGATCGATGAGTATTTTGAACTCAATACAGAATCGGTGAAAACGAAGGCCACTCTATGGGAAGCATTTAAAGCATATATACGGAGGGTTTGTATATCCAAAGGAGCAGGGATACTTAAAGATCTGAGACGAACACTAGAGCAGATTGAATCCCAACTGGCGGCACTTGACGTTGAACAGGTGAAGTCCAAAACTGCGGAGGGACTGAGACGCAGAGCGGCATTACTAACTGAGTTTCAGGAGGCAGCGGACCGAGAAGTCCATTTCCTTGGGAAATATACGACAGCAAGGAGATATGGGGAAGGTGTGCGCCCAGGGCGCACACTAGCACGACTCATACGGCCTAGTAGAGAGCAAACATACATCACGGGATTAATTGGCAATGATGGCGAGCACATAACTGATTGCGCAGGCATAGAAAGCAGGGTATTAGCTTATTATAAAGACCTGTACACTACCAAGGTCTCTCCAGACACCTCAGCTAGCAACAGTTATTTGGATGAAGTTGCACTGGTATGGCTGGAGGATATGCATCGGGATTTCTTGGCTGAACCCTTCACAGTGGACGATGTTGTCCAAGCAATAGAAGCAATGGACAGCTCGAAGGCACCGGGCCTGGATGGCTTCACCGGTAGCATTTGCAAAGCATTTCAGAAAACTCTAGCTCCACACTTAATTGACGTTTACCAGGAAACTATAGAGAATGGCGAACTTCCACCGACACTGCGGGAAGCAGTTATCGCACTTCTCCCAAAGCCAGGCAAGGACCCATTACAGTGTGGTTCATACAGACCTTTATCATTATTGAATTTCGATTATAAAATTCTGGCCAAAATGTTAGCTACCAGACTTGCACTGATAGTCGACCAAATGATATCCCCAGCGCAAGCGGGGTTTATCCCGCATAGATCAACAGCACTGAATCTGCGCACACTGTTCGCCACCTTGCACAGGATCGAGCCTACACTTCCAGCAGCGGCGGTCCTACTGGACGCCGAAAAGCCCTTCGATTCACTGGAATGGCCATTCCTCTGTGCCTAGTTGATCTGACTGGGGATGCCACCGCGGTTCATCTCGATGGTGTCCCTCCTATATACGCAACCGGTTGCACGAGTGCGGCTGAACGGTTCCCTAACAAACTCCTTCACGATATCAAGGGGGACCCGTCAGGGCTGCCCACTTTCCCTGTTGCTATTTGTAATAGCAATGGATCCACTCGTACGCCATCTCCAAGATAACCACTCCCATAGGGGCATACAATTAAAAAACGGGACCCCTTTTAATAACACTCTATGCTGACGATATTATTCTCTATGTGAGGCAGCCGGACGAGAATCTAGAGCCCATACTTCGAGAGATCCGGCAGTACAGCGCCCTTTCGGGCCTGCACATCAACTGGTCTAAATCTGAAGTCTTCCCCCTGACCCCGGGCCATTGTGAACGTAGCACGGAATTTCCGTTAAAATGGTGCGAAGACTCCGTTAAGTACCTAGGTATACACATTCACAAAGAGCTGTCCCAAATTCTCCAACTGAATTATGGTCCAGCAATGGAGAAACTGAGCAATAAGGTGGATCGATGGTTGAAACTGCCTCTTACTATGGCAGGCAGAATTGCTCTGATAAAGATGGTTGTCCTCCCACAGTTTCTCTATCTTTTTCAGAATATACCAATACCCTTATACAGGAGTTTCTTTGCGACGCTCCATTCTCATCTTATACGATTAGTATGGGGGGGTGGTCAGCCTAGGGTCTGCTGGAACACATTGACACTGCCATATGAACTGGGTGGATTTGGATCCAGAATTTTCGAATTTATAAATGGGTGGCGCAGTGTAGCTTCTCAAGACACTGGTTCCATTCTGATGCCAGGATACCGTATCTGAGGCCGGAAGCGGACCTTTCGCACCCAACACCCCTATCGGCTTTATTGGCGATAGGTATGGCCCGAGACCCACAGGATCTCCAAACAGTGTCGACAACCAGTCTGGCCTGGAGGCAGCTCATCCGGGCAACCGGGGTGCAATATCTTTACTCTCCCGAACTCCCGCTGGCTGGGAATCTCTGGATCCCCATTACGCAAGAGAAAACGGTACAGCGCACTTTGGCAAAGTTTGGCTTGGACACTTTTGGGGACCTGTTTCCCGGAGGGCATATTTTTTCACGGTTGGAGGAGGACAGGTTTAGTGAAGCCACATTCATGAATCAATTTATATTGTGTAGGCTGCAGAGGGCGCTTCGATCATTGATTAGTAACTACCCACTTGAACCGCCAGACTTCCCACCATTGACACTACTTATTAAAGATAGTAACGGGGACCACCTGATGTCCAGACTGTACAGAGCTGCTATCGCTATGCTCCCAGCCAAGGATGAGGGGACGCGGCGGGCCTGGGAACAAGATCTGGGGCATCCTCTCACAGACCACCAGTGGCGATATTGTTGTGAACAAACGAGTAAAGTCTCCTTTAATCATAAACAAAAAATACTACACTATAAGTTCCTACGTCAGGCTTACTTCACCCCTGCTAAAGTACACCGAATGGATTCAGCACGCCTGCAGACTTGCCCAAGATGCAATAGCTTGATGGCGGACTTTGCACACATGACATGGACATGTAACAGGGTGTCCCACTTTTGGACAAGGGTGTTTCACGAACTATCTCGCATGACAGACACAAATATTACTCCCTCACCCTTGCAAGCATTACTAGGATATTGCAAGACATCCCTAAGTCCTCCCGACGCTTTAGTGCATTGGAGTTATTACAGGCGAAGCGCGAAGTCGCATTGAATTGGGGGAGTAAACGCCCGCCGACGCTACAAGGCTGGATATGTAGTATGTCCTATTGTAATACCAACAGCGAACTTTATACGCAGCTGCAACCCCCGGCATCTAGGCCACTTGATATATGGCAACCTTTCCGGTCCTACCTACTAGCACAAACATCAGTAGGCTCGCAGACAGAGCACACCTCTCAGGAAGGTACACCCCAGGAAGCTGAGCAGAATTGCTATCATTAGTGAATGTTACTTGTACATACCGTATATTTGTATTTTTCTGTATGTGTAATTATTATTGAAACAAGACAAATGATGATGTAAAATGTACTACCCACCTAGAATCAAATGGACCTTATGTATGCTATTGTTTTATTGAGAAAATGATAAATAAAGCATTAAAAAAAATAACTCCAGGGACAATAGCTTGTATATATCAGACAGCTGTTGCATGCCATATGGGTGGGGAACAAAGGGTGGAGATGTTGCATATGGTGTGGTCATGTTCCTTATTAGAGGAATACTGAAAGGAAGTAGTCTCCTGCATAAATGAAATAGCACAGAGATCTATTGAATGTGCTCCTATGGTCTGTTTGCTGGCGGGATTTCCAAGACCTGCTAGGTGCAAAATCACAACAGGATTCCTTGACTTGGCTATGGTACTTGCTAGATGGGAGGTAACTATGAATTGGAAGGTGCCCAGGCCTCCCAGGGTGGGAAAATGGAAAGAGGAACTGATTCAGTGGGCTGGTTATGAGAGCTCAGTGTTATATTGTGAAGTAAGGAAGGGTAGAGAATCAATTGAAAGGGTACGTGCATGGGATCATTTATTAGAAGCCTTTAAAAGTTTGGATATGAGTGATGAATCTGGGTAAGAAAATGAGTAGAAATGTACTTTGCAATAGAAATGTACTTCGCAAATTAATGCAAATTAAGATGTGTCTATTGAAAAGGTACGAGCATCCTGGGATCATTTATTAGATTCCTTTAAAAGTTTGGATTTGGGTAGAAATGTGCAAATTAATACGTGTAAATCAGAAGTGTACTTTGCGAATTAAGAGTTTTTGTGTGATGGATTTTCGTGTTATTACTACCCAGCCACTCCTTCTCCCATGGGTCGGGCTAAAGGGGGTTTAGCAGCCTGGTTTAAGGTGGATATTGTAGGTACAGTCCCGGGCACACGTAACGAGGATATAATATCAGGAGAAATGTCTCATACTGCAGAAATGTAGAGGGTCTACACCAGAATGATAATCATAGGTGTTTAATGTAGTAACAGAGCATAAGCAACCAGCCAAAACAAAAGCAACCAGCCGACACGTGTTTCGTCACAAAGGGTAGTAACCCGTGACTCTTCAGGGCTGAAAGGCGGTGCCAACAAGGTGGATTCAAGTGACCGTTCAAGAATCCAAGTAGCACAGGGGGGAATATAGAATTAGGCGTGCCAGGTCAGTAGTCCAAGACATAATTGTGAACTGACAGATAATTCTCAGTCTTCAGTAGCCTGGCCACATTTAAACAATAAAGGTTCCTTTACAATCAATTTCAAATACACAATTGTATTCTTGTGTGGCACGTTAGATTTGGGACTTGTGATCCAGGCCATTTTATTGGCCTGGCTACTGAAGACTGAGAATTATCTGTCAGTCCAGCATTTGAATGTTTTTAGTTTTTCCCTTATTACACTACTTGAATTCTTTTTCACCGCTTCTACACTAGAGCACTCTCTTTTTCTGCACGTTCCATTGGAGCAACCTCCTTCTTCCCCCTTCCCCCTCCTTGTTTGTTTCAGTAAGTAATCTACTGTTCAATTTATAATTTGGAATAAAATAATAAATTGGTAAAATGCCCCTACTTATGGAAGCAGATTGTGATGCCATGGACTCTAAGGGTTGCCTACTGTACCCGTATCTGGCAGCCCACGATCTAGAGAATGTAGTTTCCTCCAGTGCCACTACAACCATGCCTACTTATATTGGGAGGGGACCTGGGTCTACAATTGATTATGTTTTTACCTCACGGAATTTATCTCCACTCATCACTGCACATCAGCATTTAGTGACCGTAATCCTATAGATGCAGGTCGGAGATTGGTTTGGCAACATGTGGACACGAAGCTCGTAATGAACCACATTGTGGGTATTAGCATGGATTTTGTGAGAATCTGTCAATTAAATGCTCAAGGCCCGGACATGGTCCCAAAAAGCGTTGGGGAGCTTATGTTCCATGTTAAAAGCTTCCTGTCCAGGCCTAAGGGTAGAGCTCCCTTCCAGGCTAAGTCATGGTTTGACAATGAATGCAGAGTGGCGAGTAATAATCTGCGCAAGGTCATAAAGCAAATCCCTAGAAATGAGATTTTAATCACAGCCCATAAGAAAGAATATGCCCAGGTATTGAAAAAAAAGAAAATCAGCAATCAAGGACGAGAGGTGGGAGGCGATAACGTAAGCCTGCCAAGTAAAGATTCTCAGGCACTTTGGAAGGCGGGGCAGGCAGGCATGTCACCAGCCCAGCCCCCAAGCAAAGTTACGGTCCATATTATTCCTGAGGTGTGGTTTGACCCCTTCTCAGCTGTGTATTTTTCCGAAACGGTGCCCATAGATGAGGGTCTGCCTAAAGAGTCCCCTTGTGGCAATTTGTCTTTCAGGGAGGAGGAAATCCTTAAAGCTATCTATGACAGACCGAGCAAAAAAGCACTGGGCCCGGATGGGGTGCCCATGGACTTATTTAAGGAGGACCCAGGATGTTGGTCACTTGTACTCATATCTGATTTTAATATGGTTTGCAGCGAGGGGATTACCCTCTGGGAGCCTTTCAATCACTGAACCTATCTTTAAAAAGGGCAATGCCAACGATCCTAGGTGCTACCGACCAATATCCCTGCTTGACTCCACCACTAAATTTATTGGTAGAGTGGTTTTAGATCGACTTTTATTATGGACAAGAGAGAATAACATCCTATCATTTGTTCAATACGGTTTCCGGAAGGGCCTAGGTACCACTGAGCAGTGTTTAAACTTACATCTCATTGTGGCCAAATATAAATATGCAAGGGGCATCCCAATCCATCTTGCATTTGTGGACCTATTGAGCGCATTTGATTGCGTAAAAAGGTCGAAATTGTGGGCAATCCTTGAACTTATGGGTCTTGAGGCAGACCTGGTGTCTTTTTTCAGACTTTTACAATGGGATCTCATAGCGTCAATAAGATTTGGCAAGGCTGAGGAGTGTACTTCTCCATTTAAAGTTAATCGAGGAGTACAGCAAGGTTGTGTACTCACCCCCATCCTCTTTTTATTATATATTAATGATTTGGAGAGGACACTAGATGTTGCTGGGGCAGATGTACCCCTCATTGAAAATAAAGCTGTGCCCGCCTTATCATATGCTAGAACGTTGAACAGTATGAAAATATTGCTCAGTAACTTTGTGAAATTCATGAAGGGTCTTGACTTGGAAACAAATTACTCCAAAATATTTATTCTGGTGTGCGGTCCCAGGTACACCAGGTTCCTTATCTTGGCTTGGATTTCGATGATGCTTGCACATGGTCCGCGTGTATTAGAAGTAGATTAACCCGATTTTCTTGTGCGGTCGGCACCGTTTTCTATCTTGCTGCTTGCATTAGTAGAAAGCCATTGGCCCCATTAATAGAAATGTATTAAAGGAAATGCCTTCCAACCTTGACGTATGCATGAGGGTGTTGGGTTACAGGGATGTTGCTGCCATCCAAGTCTAGGAAAATAGATTTTGCCGCCACCTGTTGGGGGTTTCTTCCCCGACACCCCACTCCCCCCACAATCAGAATTAGGCCTTGAGTATGTTCAAGACCTTATTGGTGCCGCCCCTGTAGCCCTTTGGTGTTCCATTTGGTCAAATAAGGAAGCCGAGCTCAACCGTGCAGTTGTTAGAGATTGACTTGCTTGCGACCATGGATTGAACATTCCATGGCTAAAGTATATAAGAGATACCACTTCGGCTTTGGGTTGTGCACACTTGTTTGAGAACCTGAAAAGTATCACCAAGAAAGACAAAAGCTGGACCCGGCGATGCATTTCTACACACAGACAGGCCTCTAGGGAGGCTGTGGAAGTGGTGAAGCAGTCTGTAAGAGATTATTCTTCGATCAGATGACAGCCAGGATCGCCCCATACCTATTATTTGTGCAGAACGTGTACGAATGCAACTTACTGACTCGTTTTAGGTTAAGAACGATACTCTGGATGTTGTGTTTCCCATAAGGGCAATACTCTTCAAACGATATCTGTATTTGCCCGTGTGATGAGCAATCAAACCAGATCTTATTGCACTTTGTTTTCTTTTGTAATTTTTATCTCCCTTGTACCAGGAAATTTCTTTAGCATTTGATGCGCAGGCACAAATTTACTAAGTGCATAGCTGCTAAATTACCAAGATACATGTTATTTGGTTGGCCATTTTTTGAGGGGCATTTTACGTGAAAGAAAGGCAATGTTATTTTAAACAATGAACGCTCAATTCTACTTGTACCTTAAGTCCTGGCTCTTGTGGTTGTATTGAATTACATTATTTCCCGTTTTTAGAACATGTCTTTTTTTATGACTTTTGTGCCTGGTATGTATTCTATTTTTATTGATGCATTTAATTATTATTTTTTTTATATTTGATTGTTTTTTATATTAATCTGTGTGTGTTTTAAATCATGTACGTCTTTTATGATCATCTGGGAAATGATCGAATAAAGATTATTTGATTGATTGATGTGTCCATACATGCTGTAATGGGGATTGGACTTAAGGGGTGGAGAAGTAGGGGTAAGTAGTAACAGTTATTGT
Organism: Calotriton arnoldi; assembly: GCA_963921515.1. Taxonomy (NCBI): domain Eukaryota; kingdom Metazoa; phylum Chordata; class Amphibia; order Caudata; family Salamandridae; genus Calotriton; species Calotriton arnoldi. Next base: position 6,100,457 of record CAWUFW010000104.1, on the reverse strand, counting down.
ATTGTTGTGCATGTTTTATTAAAATGCCAATAAAATTATGTTTACAAAAAAAAGCCATAAAATCAAGTTGCACACAGTTAACATAGATTGCATGCATAAACTTAGGTACAGTGTAGAGACAGCACTTAACTGACATGGCTGCTGAACAGCGAAGAAAGAGGGGGCATAGAAATTGAGGCTGGACTTTATTATTTACTATGTTTGCTGATTGGTTATACGCTGTTGTTCCTTCCCCATGGTTTCTGGCAAAGGAGGTTTTTTCTGTGATGGAGAAGGCTACTGTGAATAAAGTGAAGAAGGATAATGCATAGATTCAAAATTACCATTCCCAAGATACATTGTGCTGATGACTAAGATGTCAGTCTGGCTGAATGGCCACTAGTGACATGGGACCAATTAGCTTCTATGCCTGAAACCTTCTCTGCTGGGTAAATAGAAGGAAAAAGTGTGTTTATTAAGCAAGCAGCTGAGTGAACTATCCAGCTGCATCACTTACCTGTCTCCTTCTTTCATTTCCCCATTCCGCCGAAGTCCCATTATTGTGTCTTCCTCAATTTACCTCCTGCAAGTGTCCCAAAGCACTCTGCCTCCCAAGCACTAATATCCTACTGTAAGTATCCGTACCTGTGTGGCTGAGCTACAACCTATTCAGTTGCATTCCCTTTTTGCTGCTGCTTGTTGACTGCTGTTGTGTTGCCAGGTTTGAAATTCCAAGCAAACACAACCCCCTTAAAAAGATGTCTAAAGCTAGCACATGGCATTCCATAAGAAGCCCAAAAAGAGCCTAGCCCTAAAAAATCAACAAAAGGAGGATTATGAACATTAAAAAAACACAAAGGTTTGCATGAGCGAATAGAAACATTTACTTAACATGATTTAAAACCATACTCATTATTCTTTGCAGACAGCCAAATACTCCTAGACTGCAGCACAAATATCTGTGTGTCATACGCTGAAGCTCCTATAACAGAAGTTTGATTTCTGCATTTCTTATTTGCATATTAAAACGAAATAAATGGTTTTATTCACAATTTCAGTCAGTCAAAAGGAATGTTTATTTAGACATCACAAAGCATATATGTTCAGATGAAATGTCCTCATATAATTTATATAAAAGCAGTAATAAAAATTATAATCATGATGCATCTGTGTACAAATAACATCTCCTCATACAATTTACTTGGCAGATCGAAGATTCCCTAAAAGAATAGATAAAAACCTGATTAGAGGAAGTAAAAATCTAATAAAACCCCTTTAACGGCAACCACAAATCTCCCTGTGGCGCAAGCCATATCCAGATATCGCATGTCCGTAAAAAATTGCCACTGCTTGCACATGTTCTCGGATACTGTATTTTTACAAAAGGGGCCTTATAATGTTTTTCCGAAGGGTCTGACATTTTAAACAATCCATGATAATATACAGGCTGTCACACTTTACACTCAATCCACAGGTAAATTTACCACCTACATCCATCATTGCCATTTTTAGCTTGTCATTACTATGGCACAGATTAATAGCGGTTCTCAACCATAACCATTCAGATCGGAACCTACAGATTGGTGGTGAATTCACATAGGGAAACCGCTCTTCATTTTGCCATGAGTTAAGCATAAATTGTACAGAAGACTACCCCTTTAAATACTCCATATCATGTTCACTGGCTTTATTTTTTCATAAAACGTGGAGTTCACTCTTCATGGTATTTATTTGCTGATCCTACTGACCTATACTTAGACCCAGCACCCAACATATTTCCTCCAGGTTTTGCCTGATGTCCATAGCCCACTTCATTTCACTATATGCAATCTCATTTTTACACCATAGTGATAACTTTTGCCCATCTCCTGAGTTCAGACATAGCCAGAATCTAAACGCCTCTGAATATGCCAAATGGCTCCATGGTGTTATTCCTATTTCTGTTCTTATTTCCTGAGTCATTGAGGGCCTCAGCAGTGATTGCAGGCTCTTCAAACATTTCCCCTCCTAATATTCCCAGTTCCTTTTGCACCGTACACTTAACAATTCTATTGAAGCTAAGGCTCTAACTTTGAGTGATTCGATATGATCATGCCACAGTAATCTCGTCTCGAACCTTACCCCTAGTTACTTACATTAAATAACATTTTCTAATTTAGTGAGTCCTAAGTACCATTCAAAGTTTACAGACTTTTTGCCAAAGCCCATCAACTTGGTCTTATCCATGTTTACCACTAGCGTTTTGTTATTGCAGTATTCCATGAATGCATTCAGTTTCCTTTATACGTCTATTTCTGTCATATCCATAATGACAGGATTGTCTGCATATCGGAAGCATGCTATATGCTCCATTTTGGGGCCTGTGCCCTTTGCTACTGATAATACTGACGGTAGGTCAGCTATAAACAAGGAAAAGAGCAGGGTGGGCAAGACGCATCTCTGGCACAGCCCACTATTAATTTGAATTTTCTGGGTGAAACTTTTATCGATATCAATAATTACCTACGCCCAGTTGTGTGAGTGCAGCCCTTTACAATTATCAGAAGGCTCTTAGGAATGTCTTGTTTCGCCAATGTTTCCCATAAAAAATTCCAATCAACCAAATCGAAGGCTGCGAGGAAATCTATGAAGCAGGAGAATAAACTGTCCCTTTGCTCTATAGTCTTCTGCACAAGCAACCACAGGCTGAAACAATGGTCTATTGTAGAATGGCCTTCCTTGAAGCCCCCTTGTTCCAGTGGTACAATATGGTGTAATTCTGCCCATTCCTTGAGTCTACCTAAGATTATTTTTGCAAACAGTTTTTCACCCACATCGAGCATATTGCTTAACCTACAATTTTTTTGTTGTGTCCTTTCTTCTCTTCTGTATTGATCCAATGATTGCCGCCTTTCAGTTTTCAGGAAATTGGCCTGTAGCTAAGATTCCTTGGAATGACAAGTATAACAATTTTGCCCACCAGTCATCCCTAGTCTTTTTTTTTTTTTTAAATTCTTTTTATTAACATTGCTCATGTTCAAGTGCAGTACACAGCGGCAGTTCATTATACAGAAACAGGGATCACAGTTCGTCATGTGGTTTTGCATGCATGGAAATACAGACGAATAATTGCAATAATCTCCTATCCCAACCCCCCCTGTAAGGCTCGGAACCTTTGCCAGGGACCCCACACCTTCCTCCATTTGTTCACACAACCCCGAGACCTATAGACCGTTTCCTCCGCCCTCTGACACCAATCCAAGTCACAGAGCCACTGATCCCACGAGGGGGGCGCCTGTGCACCCCAGCACCTGGCAATGTTGCGTTTCGCCACCCCTGCTGCCAGCCCTAACCAAATCTCATTATGCCGTGTCCAATCTGTGGCTCCTTTAATCATGAGTAGGAGCCACTTGGGCTCCATTGGGACCGGGGTCCTCACCACCCCCGCCATCGTCTGCGCCACCCTGGTCCAGAACGGTATTATGAGTGGGCAGTCCCATAGAATGTGATAGAATGAGCCCTCCCCTTGACAGCCCCTCACGCACAAGGGGGATAAAATCCTACCCCAGGAGAACAGGTGGGTGCGGGGATAATAGACCCTGTGAAGTATTTTTAGCTGCACGAGGCGGAATCGCGGCCGGATTGCAACTTCGCGAGGGCTTTGCAGGGCATCCTGCCAGTCTTCATCGTCTAGTGTCCCAATGTCGCCCTCCCATCTCGCCCGTAGGGGACCAAGGGGGTCCGGCATATTATTTATGAGTTTTCGGTAGATCGTTGACGTGGGCTTCGCTAGGATGGGGTCGAGAAGAAGCCTGTCCTCCATAGGGGAGTACTCCGGGATTGAAGTGCCAGAGTGTATGTGGGCACGCAACGCATGTACAAGGCGCAGGTAGTGGTACTGTTGGGAGTCATTAAGTTGGTATTCTTTTTTCAGAGCCGCAAAGGGGACAGGGGCCCCCCCCTTCCACACATCGCCAAGATACTCGATGCCAATCAGTTTCCACCCCTTACAGCCTGATAGTCCCGCCACCTCCTTTAACTGGTCACCCGTCCAAAGCGGGGTCCGTCCCGTTAGGGTGTTCGCCCAGCCTAAGAATTTGTTGGCCTCCCTCCAGCAGTGGAGCACCACCCCGGTATGCGCGGGCAGGTCACGACTCCGCCTACGGGAGTAGAGATATGGCTCACAGGTTCCCCCAATCATAGCATGCCTATCCATTCTGTAAGCCGGCTCCGAGATCGGTGCATAAACCCAGTCGTTGACTACCTGCAATTGCGCTGCCCAGTAGTAGAGTTGAACGTCCGGGAGGGCCAGCCCCCCGTCGTACACCCCCCGCGTAAGCTTCTGCAGTGCAATCCTCGGGTTGCCGCCATCCCAAAGTAACGTCCGCAACTCCCGGGAGATCCGCTTGAACGTCGCCGCCGGGACCAGGTACGGTGTATTTTGTAGGATATATAGAAGTCGTGGCAGCGCCAGCATTTTGAAGAGCGCCACGCGCCCCATCAAGGACAGGGGCAGAGACCTCCAGTGTACAATGTTCACCCCCAGCCTCGTCAGTTGAGGCTCCAGATTACGGGCGAAAAACTCCTCTCTGTCTCTGGTGACGTACACTCCCAGGTACCTGAATCCAGCGGTCTCTAGCGATGCTGGGCAGTCCCTCGGGATCCGTGGAGATGGGCCCGACAGAGGATAAACCACCGACTTGGCCCAATTGATCGAGTAGCCAGAATAGCTACCAAAAAGAGCGAAGAGGTGGAGAGCCCGCGCCATCGAGTGGTAGGGTCTGGCCATGTAGAGGACAATATCGTCTGCGTATAAAGATATACGCTCCGCCCATTCATCCGTGAGTGCCAGGCCCCAAAAGGCCCTATCTCTTCTGATCCAATGAGCGAGCGGCTCCAGGGCCAGGGCAAACAGGAGTGGTGACAGGGGGCAGCCCTGCCTAGTGCCCCTGTACAAGGGAAAAGCCCGGGACATCACTCCATTGACCCTCACCCTTGCCATCGGTTGCGTGTATAGGAGTCTCACCCAGCTACCGAACACCGGGCCCAGGCCCAGTCTATTCAGCACCATAAATAGGTATGGCCATTCGATGCTATCGAAGGCCATTGAGGCGTCCAGCGCCATCAATGCCGTCTGCGCATTGCCCACGTCCTTAGTCATGTGCAGAATACCATAGAGCCTCCGCAGGTTGTGCCGAGTGCCCCTGTGGGGCATAAAACCCGACTGGTCCACATGCACAAGGTCGGGAAGTACGGATAGCAGTCTTGTCGCTAAAGCCTTGGCCAATACCTTCGCCTCCACATTCAGGAGCGAGATAGGCCGATAGGAGGAGCAGCAGTCCGCCGGTTTCCCGGCCTTATGAATAACCACAATTGTGGCCTCTCTCTGGTCGGGCGGAAGCACGCCCACCTCCCGCGCCTCAAGGAGCATGCGTCGCATGGGCTCCAGTACCACACTCGCCTGTTTCTTAAAGATTTCAACCGGGAGTCCATTGGGTCCCTGCGCCTTGCCGGCCTGGAGGGCATTAAGGGCTTCTCCCAGCTCCGCTCTTGTGAGGTCTGCATCCAGACGCTCAGTGTGCTCCTGGGATAGCATGGGCAACGCAAAGTCTCGCAAGAATTCCTCGCAGTCTCTCCCGGTTCTAGTGCACACTGGGGTGTATACTCCTTCATAGTAGGATGCAAAAGCCTCCGCTATGGCCGCGCTCGTGGAAGCTAGGGCCCCAGAACCATCCCGCACCTCCGTAACCCAGGAACGCTCCCTGTCGCGACGCTCCAGCCACGCGAGAAGCTTCATACTCTTGTCCCCTGCGTCATATATCCGATGTTGCGTGGCGAGGGAGTAGGCGCGTGCCTCACCCTCCGCTAACGAGCGAAGTTCCTTATGTTTCAGGGCCAGGGCATGGTTGCGCTCCGGCGAGGGCGACACACTGGCCTCTCGCTCCAGAGACTCAATTTTGCGCTCCAACTGTTGAATCTGCAGCGATTCCTCTTTCTTCTGGGCGCCGATCAAAGCCTGGGCCTGTCCCCTCAGGACCGCCTTGTATGCCTCCCACAACGTTAGTTGGAAGGCAACCGACCCCTGATTGTCGGAGAAATAATGTTCGAGCCCTCCCTAAGCTTATCAGTGATCGAGTCGTCTTTTAACCGCCACGGATCTATCCGCGGGAATGCGGCCCTGTCTACCGCCGTCCCCCTAAGGAGAACACCCACCGGAGAGTGGTCCGATATTCCCCGCGCCATGATGCACGGGTCTACAAAATCTCCCAACTGATCCCCCCGCGTGAAAATATGGTCCAACCTCGAGAAGCAACCATGTCTGGCCGAGTAGAAGGTGTAGAGTCTACGGGCTGGGAACCATGTTCGCCATATGTCGCTGAGGCCCATTGCGTCCGTGAAGCCCCGCAGGCACATCTCCCCTCCGCTAGCCCGTCTGTCCCCTGACCGATCCAATTCGACGTTCATTACCGCATTAGTGTCACCCCCTAGGACCAGAGTGCCGTTGGGGAGGTTCGCCAAGTGTGTCCCCAGTTTCTTGTAGAGTGTGGCATGCAGGCCGGGCGGGATATAACATGAGCATAGGATCACCGTACGTCCTTCCCATCTCACCGCCACCGCCGCAAAGCACCCAGAGTCCTCTGTCCAGGAACCCGATACGGTCACTGGCAGGCTCCTACGGACCAATATTCCCACACCCCTCGAGCCGGACGTGAATCCCGAGTGTGCTACCATCTTGTACCCGAACCTATCCAAGGCCCTGCAATTATTACCCCGGAGGTGGGTTTCCTGCAATAGCACCACGTCTGGGGATTGGCGTTTCAAGTGCTGCAATACCAAAGTTCTCTTGATCTTGTTGACCATCCCATTGACATTCCATGTCCATATTCTGATCTTAGCCTGATCCCCCATTCACACTTTGAGTCCACGACCTCAACGGATTCCCAACCTGCCACTGCGTAGTGCCCCAACAATACAACGGCATTGAAATAAATATGTTGACATGAGCTAAACTTGAACTTCCCATCAACCCCATCCCACCCCCCAATCCGCCCCCCTCCCTGCCTCCCTGCTAAGTGGGCCCCCAACCACCCACCTTAAAAACTTGCAGAGTGCCTGTCGCCCAAATAATCCCATTCCAACTAAATGAGGGAACGTAAGCCCACAACACGCAGAAACTGGCACAACTGACTGTCGGATTCCCACCACTTGAGCGAAAACTAGCACACACCCTCACACCCTCCCCCAAACCCCAACGGGCCAACGCCTAAAGCCATTTGGATGTTCAGCCCCTATCAACCAGCGTGGCCACTTACAGTCTCGGAGATGTTCATAATGTCTGTGCAGCGTGACGAGTGGCCCCCAGCTCTCCAGGTCGCACGAGGCGCGCACTTTTACCTGCCTCACCTATATGTAGTCCTCAGTGCGGCCTGTGTCGCCATCAGTCCTCAGGTGGCGGGCGTTCCCGCTCTTGGCTCTCTCGGGTTGGTGCTATGTCCTTCCCAACCTCACGAGAGGTGTCGTTGGAGGTCCGGCGTCGCGATCCACCCTGACGGCCCACGGTCCGCCATCCCTCTATCCAGTCACTCGCCTCCGCCGGAGAATCGAAAAAGTACGCCTTTTCTCCTTCGAGGATTTTGAGCCTTGCTGGAAAAAGCATCATGTATTTCACGCCCTGGTCCCTGAGGGCTCGCTTGACACCCTCAAAGGACCTGCGCTGGCGCTGGACCTGTAGAGTGAAGTCGGGGAAGAAACGGATCGTTGCGTTCTCCATTCGTAGATCCCCGGTTGTGCGTGAGGCCTGCAGGATGGCATCCCGGTCCCGGTAATTCAGGAACCGGGCAATGATGGTGCGCGGAGGGGCCCCAGGCTTGGGCCTCCCCCCCAATGCACGGTAGGCTCTTTCAACGGAGAAAAATTTTGAGAGACGCTTCGGCTTAAGGTGTTGCAATATCAGTTCCTCCACGAAACAATCCATGGACGGCCCTTCCAACCCCTCAGGCACCCCTACTATACGGACGTTGTTGCGTCGCGCCCGGCCTTCCTGGTCCTCCAGGCGGGCCACGACGTCGCCCTGGGCCTTCACTAGCGTGGCAACCTGCTCTTCAAGCTTCTTTGTTCTGGCCTGCAGATTCCCAATGCCACTCTCCGTCTCGGCCACCCTGCCCGACATGTTCCTAAAGTCAGCACGGAGGAGGTTCACCTCCTCGGTGACCGAGTCCAGTTTGGGCTCCATGGTGCCACGCATATCTTTTATGGCTTGCATGATGTCTCTGAGTGACGGGTCTGATCCGCCGTCCGCGTCGTCACCCTGTTGACCCCCTTCACGGAGGCCCTCTCCCTTCCCCATGGCCACCGTGTACTTGTCAATTTGGTTTGCTTGGTTCTGAAGTGGCAGCTTATGTCGGCCCATGACCGTAGACGAGGCCGTGGTGGGATGGCTCACACGCCGGGCCCCTTGCCTGTGCTGCAGACGTCCAACCGCAGGCCGGAGGAACCGCCCAGTACACTGCTGGTCGCCCGCCACCCCAGCCGTGGGGGACACCACCCCGTACCCTCGCTCGGGTCACACGCCGGCCGGCTCAGCAGACCCTATTGCCACCGGCCACGCAATAGACTGCCAATCACTCACTCCGGCTGCAGCGGGGCGCCAGGGGCGGGCAGACGAATTCTCACCCCAGCACCTCCAGGGTCACTCGATGCTTGTCCGGGCCTCCCACCGCGATGGATTCGCCCCCAGAGTTCACGGGGCGCAGACCCCGGACCGTCCAATCACTTGACTCTCAGGCGGGAAGCACCAACGCTCAGCAGGCCCTCCTCACTCTCACAGGCCCTACCAGTGTGGCCAACTCCCCGGATCGCAGGCTCTCTTCGTCGCTTCCCCGGCCGCAGGATCTCGGTGCTGTCTGCCAGGCACGCCCAGCTCGCTCCCCCGCTCAGACAGCGGGATCGCCCGTAGCGTCTAAGCGCCTGCACTGCGAGCCCACCACCGGGCCCCAAACTGGCCAAGCGACGATCACGGGGCACCTCCGCACCCACCTCTGTTGCGGCCGCCGACCTCCTCAGGCCACCTCTCCAGCCGCTCGTATGTGCTCAACTCCCGGGCTCCGCCACAGCCCGAGCGCCCTTCGCCGTCCAGTCTAGCTCAGGTGCACATCTCGGGACGAGCCGCCGACCAGGCGCCTCTCCCCCGCTGCTCAGAGCACACCGCGGGGACCTGTCGCTTCAGGCCGAGCGCTCGTCCGCCATCGGCGCCATTTTCTCCATCACGGGCGCAGAGCACTGAAGTCCGCCCCGTCATCACGGAAGCCTCCCTCGTCCTCGCCGCTGCCGCGTTCACACTTTCCAGCGGCTCACCGCCGGTCAGCTCCGCTGTATGCGTCACCCTATGGCCGGATTATTACGGATATGGGGTGGTTTTACGCTGTCTGCTACCGCAGCTTACTTAGTATGCGGCCATCTTCCTCGGCTACAGGCCACGCCCCCCGATCAGTCATCCCTAGTCTTAACTATGACAACGGGGAGATTATCTGGTCCAGGATCAAAATGGCGTTTGTAATATTAAGCAAGGAGAACTGGGTTCTAATATCCTCATCCACCCCATTCCAATCTATAAGACTCATTCTCTCAGCCTCCAATCTTACTTCTAAACAGCATACAACTTAAATGCAGATAACATTGTTTTTGCTTCTTAAACGTTTGATCAAACAATATTTGCAGAATTTAAAGATACACTTACAGGTTGACAAGAAGAAAACATATTGCCATGAATGCCAGCATGATTGCAGCAGCACTTAGAAGATATAAACATTTTTATGCTTTATTCTTCACAGAGAAAAAGTGATAATTTTTCTGTTTTATAATTCCATCATTTAAATCTTATTTTGTGCTCCACCTGTAACCTTGGAAACCAATCAAACTTAAAAATGTCCCTCCATGTGACAGCCACAGTTTTTTTTTATTTTTATTTATTTAAAACTTTTTTCTCACAGTCAGATAAGCAGTACAAGTTTCATTCAAGTTTTATTACAGTTACAGATGCAAATATGTTGTGGTCAACATATCATAAACAGACAGTTACTTTTGAAACGCTGTGTCCCCCATACTTATACATCATTGCATCCAGAGGACCACCTTCCCACTTTACACATTTTGTTGATTTTACAATGCATCAATTCCATTTAAACTGTTTGGCTGCTTTCCAGTGTCCCAAGCATGCTGCCACCCCCACTATCTCGGCCTGTTGTAGCAGGTTCTACTGTGGCCTCTTCTTCGGCTGCCCTCCGTGTCATCTATTCCCTGTATGGCCCCCAAATGTCTTTGGGTCTACTTCTTTCAGAAATAAGGGCATTATAGTTATCTGATTGTGTTTAGCAATACGCTAGGTCCGTGAGCCAATCTGTGACCTTTGGTAATGGGCCCCGCAGCCATCGCATCGCTATTCTCCTTTTAGCCAAAAGGAGGCTTATGGCCGGTAACTTGCGGCCTGATTTGTGAATATCTTTGTCGTACCCTAGCAGTGCGACCAACAGTGTCTCTGGGACCGGGAGTCCCATCATCTCCGTTAATATGGCATAAACATCCTTCCAGTCGTCTCGTACCCCTGGGCATTCCCAAGCCAGATGTGCGAACCCTGCATTCACTGCCATGCACCTCTGACACCTGTCATCATCAAGCAGGCCATATTTATGTAATCTGGCTGGTGTGTACTATACCCTATGGAGATATTTATAATGTATCAGCTTATGCCTCCCATTTTGTGAGATGGATCTTGTGTTAGCATAGCACCTAGCCCACTGCTCATCCGTGATGACCATGCCCAGATCAGCTTGCCATTCCAATTGTGTTTTGGACTGGGTTGATGCGTTGGCCACATGGCTAAGTGCATATAACGCCATGATACCGTGTTGTGGGGAGGTGACCTGGAGTAGGTACCTTAGGGTCTTCATTTCTGGTGGTTCTTCTAACCCTTCCCGTAAAACATCACGCATCGCTTGTCGAATTCTGTAATAATTGTATGCGTCCAGGGCTGTGATTTGGGGTTCATGTGCTAGTCCTTGCTTCCATGTCTTCATCACTCCTTCGTGGAAAAAATCCGCCATATGTTCGACTTTTAGTTTGTGGAGTGTTTGCAAGACTACTCTTTCATCCCCCATAGGTAACCAATCGCACCACTCTATGGGCCATTTAGGAGTGTACATGAGTGCAATCCGCTGTGACCTAGCCATGTTTTTCAGTTGGGTTCTTGTACAGGCTATTGGATCTATTATATGATGGGAGCCCTTAGCACCCTTCACTAACATTCTCGTCAGTGGGCAAGGACTGACAGCGTTCCTTTCAATGTGCAATTGAGGCAAATCCCAGGGGCCATGAAACCAGTAATGAGCATGCAATACCTGAGCCGCCCTGTAGTATCTTTCTAAATCTGGAGCGTTTAATCTGCCGTCTGCATATGCTTTTGTTAGAGTGTCCCATTTGACTCTCAGGTTCTTCCCTGCCCAGATTAGTCGTATCATAAGGGCTCTGATAGTTTGAAAAAAGGACTTTGGTAATACGATGGGGATATTGGCAAACAAGAAAAGGAAACGAGGCAGTTCTATCATGTTCATTATGGCTATGCGACCCAAGAGGGACAGTTGAAGCCTAATCCACTTATCGATGGACTCTTTTAATTTCTGTGTTGCACGGCCATAATTTTCACGTAATATTACGTCAGGGTCTGTATGCACCTGGATCCCCAGGTATCGCACTGCTTCGGTGGTCCATTCTATGGGGTAGTCTGTACTCGTATGAGTAGTCACAGCGGTAAGTGGAAACATCATAGATTTGTGCCAATTGATCGTTAGGCCAGAGTGTTGTCCAAATAACGCGGCCTCTCCTAGCATTGGGTTCAGATTTTGCTCTGGGTTACGTATATACAGTTAGTAAAGTTAGTTAGTTAGTAAGTTCATTTTTTTATATAGCGCAGCTACTCACCCTTACGGGTCTCAAGGCGCTGGGGGCCGTAGTGGAAATTAAGTGAGCTATTGCCCAGAGTCACATGGTGCTGAGCTGAGCTGCCGCCGGAGCCGGGGATCGAACCGTAAACCCTGTGCTCCGAAGTCAGCTGCCCTGGCCGCTGCACCACACCTCTCCACTGAGACGTGTCGTCTGCGTATGCAGCTATGACTAAGTTATACTGTGGAGATCGAATACCCCTGTGTGCATGGTATTCCCGCATAGCGCACGCTAGTGGCTCTGCCACTAGTGCATACAGTAGTGGGGAAAGCAGGCAACCCTGTCTAGTACCTCTCCTTATTGCAATTACGAGGGAGAGAACTCCGTTTATCCTGATGCGCGCTATAGGATTTGTGTATAACACCTGGATAAGTTTGAGGACGATGTCCCCCACACCCACCCTGTTGAGGACTGCATAGAGAAAACGCCACTCCACTGAATCAAAAGCCTTCTCTATGTCTATAAAGAGGGCCGCCGCCTTAATCCTGCTGTCTATGTGGGCTACAGTACCAAAAAACTTCTTAAATTGCATGAGAGCGAGCGGCCCGGGACAAACCCAGTCTGCTCCGGTCCGATCAATTTCGGCATCAGAGGGGCCAGTATATTCTCCAGGATCTTAGCGTACAATCTTGCATCTGTATTAAGCAGTGACAGGGGCCTGTATGAGGAACAGTAGTCAAGTTGCTTCCCAGGCTTAAGTATAGTAATCAAAATGTCCTCTCGCATGGTTGGCGGCATAGTGCCTTCCTTTGCCATTTCCTCAAACAGGTTCATAAGATGGGGAACAAGGCGATCCTGATTGTGGGTGATATAAAAGGCCACAGTCAGTCCATATCTTTTAATGCTGCTACTATTTCAGTTGGGAGGAAAGGTTCCATTAATCTTTCCCTATCCGAGTTTTCAAGCCATTTCATTGCGATATGGGCAAGATATTCCTCATCTGACTCTACTACACTGGGTTTACGTGTGTCATATAATGTTTTGTAGTAGTCGCAGAAGACCTCTACTATCTGGGATATCCTCCCCACTAAGTCACCATCTTCAGTGTGTATTTGTGTTATCTCATTTTCTCCCCTAAGAGGCCGTGTAAGTTTAGCAAGGACCGGGGGTGCTATAGGGCGCCAAGCAAGATGGCCGCACCTCTGTGAGGCTCCTGCTGCTCGGGGCAAAATCCAACAGTTATCCTCCCTTTATCTGGCCCTACACGTCTGCAACTGGTCTGAGGTACTAGACCTAACCCTTGGCCACCCTCAGACCTACCTATTTCGCCGCGATTTTGCAGCAAACCCCAGATATTGAACTCGTTCATATCGCGCCCGAATGCGACAAAATGGCGGATGCAGTGATCACAGCCGATCCAACAACTTGAATGCCGGAGGTATGCTCCACTGACCGCTGCCACTCACCAAGCCTGAGCGACCACGGCGCGAACTCCTTCCAGCTGCCCGGGCCGGGACCTCTGCATTGCCGGCGGAGTTGAGCGGGGACCTCCGTGACGGGCTCCGAGTTCGGGCCCCGCTGCCGCCTGGGGATTCCGACGGGATCTGCCTGCACGAGAGGCCTGCCGCGACACCTCCCTGCCCCAGAAAACCTGATCTGCTACACGAAGGGAAACGTAGACCAAGGTGAGCGCTGCCGCTGCTCCCGGGCCTGCAGGCGGAGGCACCTCCCTGGAGCGGACGTGTCAGGGAGTCGTGGGATCCGCGGTGTGCAGAGAGGAACCTTCGCGCCGCTGATCGGCCAGGGCTGGATAAGTGACATCCTAATGCCACGATACTGGTGAGTCTGGCACTGCCGTTAGCTACTCCTGCCTGCCGCCCTGCATCCCTCCGCTGCTCCCATAGGGAAGGACGCACCTCACTAGGCCCCTACCTACGCGGCTAGATCGCGCTGGGCTGCCACTGCTAGGCGCGCTCCCCTGTTGCCTCCGCTGGACGCCCGCGGACCGAGAGACAATAACTGGAACGTCCAACCTACCCTTCAGCCCCACTGCTGAGGCGGATTTCTGCAATTTGGGGATCTGCCTGAGGGAAACCCGTGCAATAACTGCCCACGGACACTGCTGGCCTCCTGCGAGGTAGAATAAATACTGTGCAAGCGCAATACTGCATGGTTCCTGGCTGCTGTCCGCGTTGATGCACCATTCCCCACTGGCTCGCCACTCCGCCGCTACCATCGAACACCCTCTTTCTAAGGTGCCTGCTTGCAGAGAATAATTTCAGCACAGGGTGATCAGACTCCTCCACATTTTGGTGATTGCGAACCCCCTGGACCTCCACGCAACTGCGCCATTAAATCTCACCGGCACGAAAGAGGACACTGTGCAAATCCACCAACGCCCTTACACCGCGACAATCTCACATCCCCTGCTCCCCTTGAGAAACTATCACCTCGCCATGGGCCGCACTGATGAAAAACAGCCCAAACTAAATTTCGACACTCGGAAGACTTCAAGATCCCAGTCGGAAATGGAGGACGAGCAAACCACAACCTCTGCACAACCCACATCTACAGATGACCTGAAAGCCCTCCTCCTCAATATACAATCTAGTCTAACTTCCATAGAAACAAAAATGGACACAATGAACGCGCGTATTGACCACCTAGCGCACAAAAGTGACCAACATGAAGAGAGGCTGAAGGAAACTGAGCAGCGTATTTCTGACCTCGATGATGCTTCCGCTACCAACATCACCAAAACGCTGGACATGGAAAAAATTCTGAAGCTAATAGCCGAAAAGAACGAAGATTTGGAATCGCGCTCTAGGCGCAACAACTTGCGAATCTTAGGAGTGCCAGAATCCACCGCCACGGGAAAAATGGATGACTATGTGGAACGGATGCTTGTTGCTGCCTTTGGCAAGAAGGCGTTCTCCCCGATGTTCATTGTTGAAAGGGCACACCGCTCGCTGGCCCCCCGTCCGGTGCCTGGGACTCCTCCCCGCCCTATTATTGCGAGGGTTCTCAATTACCGGGACCGGGATGCAGCCCTTCGACTCGCCAGAGAACACAAGAAGGTACTATTCGACGGCACTGAAGTATCAATATATCCGGATTTCACCCAGGCCGTTCAAGAAGGGCGTAGAAAATTCCTTCCTGTGAAGAAAAAGCTTCAGCAAATGAACATCGAGTACGCCATGCACTTTCCCGCGCGCCTTAAGATCACCCACCTGGGGAAACAGCACTTCTTCACGAATCATCAACACGTCTATGATTTCCTAAAAACTCTCCCGAAGAAGGCGACGAACCGCTCATCCCCATCCAGGCGCTCCCAAGAGGTGGGCGATATGTCAGACGTAGAGTGACAACTGAATCCTGAACTATTCAACTTATCTCCATCTGCACAAGATAAAAGCCAAGATGGAGAAATCCTTCCACAACTCCCTCCACACTGCACTACGGCTTACGCACCCCGTGCTGAAATCAGCCGCATCTGGTGCTGCCGGTGGCCCCCATCCACCACGGACTGGTGAAGAGCACCACCTTTACCCCCCCGAGCACCCTTTTTGGAACAAGGGGTGAATGGACGCCCTCTTTCTGCCACCCGCTCAGGTGAACCCTACACTAACTTGTGTTGAAATGGTTAAAATGTTGATCCCACTATCCCCTGTTGGGAAGGGGACACAGAGAATCTACGGGGAGGGGGGAGGGAAAAGTCACGGCGGGTTTGGTCTGCTGCTGTGGGAGGGGGGAGGACAGGGGAAATGTTTAATACCACTTTTTATCGCACCACTTTGCATACGCATGCCTACGTTGAAAATCCCGAATACACCATATACATGCTCCACAATGATTAATTGGCGCACATACTATGGAATCCCGACCTAGCTCCCTCAATTACAACTTCCTGACTTGGAACGTGCGCGGATTAGGAGACCCACGCAAACGCCGCCATATCCTATCCTATTTGGATCGCCACAATATTCATTGCGCAATGCTTCAGGAAACACATCTCGCCCCCACCGCACCCACCACATTTGCAACGCGCTGGGCGGCCAGCAGATGCTTCTCGTCCTACTCCTCATATGCCCGAGGTACACTTATCCTAGTGAAGCGCACGCTTCCCTACACCCCCATTGGATCTTATGGAGACCCACAAGGCCGCTACAGTATCCTGTGGGGAAGACTATCCGCCCAATCCATCACCCTTGTCTCTTGCTATGGACCCAACACTGATGATCCGGAATTTTTCCGGATCCTTTGGGGCAAAATACTGGATATAGGTTCCACGCATCTGATATGGGGGGGAGATTTTAATGTCACATTAAACCCGACAATGGACAGATCACACCCACAACCTCATCACTACTCTAACGCGCGTCACACACTCAAAAACATTGTAGATGAGTACGACCTCGTAGATGCCTGGCGCACTCTTCACCCACCAGCGCGAGAGGGAACCTGTTATTCCACTGCCCACTCCTCCTGGTCGCGCATAGATGGATGGCTACTCACTAAAGGGTTAGCAACCTGGATGTCACACTCGTCTCATCTCTCACGCACATATTCGGACCACATGCCTGTCCTCCTCACCCTCATACCGCCCCACGAAAGCTCACCTTACATTTCCTGGTGTCTCGCCCCACAGACTTCACTAGACCCCGTTTTCAAAGAGGAATTAGAGCAAGAAATAACAGACTTCTTCCCCCGAAATGACAACTCAGTGCTGCAATACGCTACGGTGTGGGAGGCCTTTAAGGTCACTGTACGGGGTGTAGCATCGCCAAAAGTGGAGGAGTCTTAAGGGATATCCGGACCACACTTTGAAAATTAGAACTAGAGATAAAACAAACAGAACTGTTGATACAAACTGCGCCACCCCAGAACTAAAAACGCACTTACGTGAACTGCTTACCGAATACCAAGTGACCGCTGAAGGAATGTAAATTCAGAGGGAAATACCATCAGGCACGCCGCTATGGCGAAGGAGAGAGACCGGGCAAAGCACTGGCTTCCGTGATCCGCCCCCCCGCTTTTCCAACACCGTGTTAGAAATTGAAGATGACGATGGGCAAACACATAGAAACACCCCAGAAATAGTGGACGTATTCAAACGCTTTTACAAAAACCTATACAAAACACACAGAGCGCACCCTGTAGACTTTATCCCCTTTTTTGAAGACACGGCCATCGCCTGGCTGGGAGACGGCCAGAGAGAATCCCTCCTTGCACACCACGAGGACGAGGAGATTATATCCGCTATCATGCAGCTACAATCTGGCAAAGCCCCGGGGCCGGACGGCCTCCCGACCGAATTTTTCAAAACATTCCGACACCTGCTCATTCCTGTGCTGCGCCATGTCTTTGAAGAAGCCCGTGAATCGGGTATTCTGCCTCGAACAATGCGCGAAGCACTCATCATCTCCTTACCAAAACCGTGGAAACCAACTACGCAATGCGACTCGTACAGGCCCCTGTCCCTCATCAATGTCGACGCCAAGATTCTAGCCAAACTTATTGCGAATCGCATCAGCCCCCTTATGCCTGTATTGCTCCTCCCTGACCAATCGGGGTTTGTCCCAAGCAGAAGCACATCACACAATCTGCGTACCCTATTTGCCATCCTTCATGACATTGACCCCGACGCGAACGCTGCTGCCATTTTCCTAGACGCCACCAAGGCGTTCGATTCCCTGGAGTGGGATTATCTTGCCTTTGTATTACATCGCATGGGCTTTCCTCCCCCATTCCTGGCCTGGATAACCCTGCTATTTACAGGCCTGCGGGCCACAGTGATGGTCAATGACACGCGCTCATCCCCCTTCACAATAGCTAGAGGCACTAGGCAAGGGTGCCCCCTCTCTCCCCTTTTATTTGCCCTGGCTATCGAACCTCTCGCTGCTAAGGTCCGCCAACATTTTCGAGACCACGCCCTCATCTATCCCGAAAGACAAATACTAATCTCCCTATATGCGGACGACCTCACCCTTTATTTACGGAACCCGGATGAAAGTCTGAACCCAATTCTCAGATTATTTATTCTCTTTGGTCGCCTCTCCGGGGTCAACATCAATTGGGGTAAATCTCAGATATATCCCCTCACCGACTCCACCCCGCGCTTCGCGCCTGACTATCCCCTGACGTGGTGCGGCGATACACTTACTTACCTCGGCATAGTCATCTCCCGCAATCGGGAGGAGCTGATGAGAGCCAACTATGGCCGCGCACTGGATCTATTAACTGAAAAAATTAAGAGATGGATCGCGTTACCCCTATCCCTGGCCGGCAGAGCTGCTCTTATAAAAATGGTAGTATTGCCTAAGCTGCTCTACCTATTCATTAACATCCCTTATGCCCCCAGCCGACACTTTTTCTCAACTGTCAAAACTCAGCTTCTACGACTCACTTGGGGAGGGAAACAAGCCAGGCTGAGATGGGACACTCTCACACGACCCTTTTGCGAGGGCGGATTCGAAATACCGGATCTGGAGCTATACTTCATCTGTGCTCAAGCCCATTTTGCCTCATATTGGATAAACCCCCCCCTTACATGCCTCATCTTGCGATTGAGGGCGGATATATGGCCCCGACTCCGTGCACTGCCTATCTGAGCACCCCCGCTGTCCCGCAGCGCTTCGCATCCACCACTGTGCAGTGCACTACCAGCGCCTGGCACGACCTAGCTAATTTAACACAATGCGCCCTGCTATACTCCCCCCTCCTTCCTATTTCCGGAAGAAAAGATATCCCAGTTACACAAGAAGGCGGCTGTTGCCGGCTCCTTCGTAAATTGTCCATCCAAACCTGGGGACAGCTATACATCGGGGGCAAGTTCCGCACCCCACTAGAGCGGTTTTATTACGTGAGGCTGCGTCAAGATGTGAAAGCCCTCACTCCCTGCTTTCCACAATAGCCCCCCATCATGGTCCCCTTACACGCCCTACTACAACAAACGGCTCCCACACACGTGGTTTCACTACTATATCGTACAGTACAGAAGGACAGAACATATGAACCCCCCCCTCGCCAGGGGTAGATGGGAAGAGGAACTGGGATGCTCGCTTACTGACGATCAATGGTCCTTCTGCTGCAGACAAACGGGAGACATTTCTGCTAGCAGCAGATTTCGTATCATACACTATAAATATATTCATCGTCTTTACTACACACCTGCACGATTACACCGACTACGCCTTCGCGATAATGACCGATGTGACCGCTGCGGGAGAGAGGGGGCAGATTTTAAGCACATAGCCTGGGACTGTCCACCTGTCCGTAGTTTCTGGACGGAGGTACTAGCGGCATTGGATCACATGACTGGTTTGCACATTCCTGATGACCCCCTTACCACACTTCTAGGATACACAGAACCCCTGGCTGCCAAAATACAAAGATACACCTCCATAGCACTCCTCCTCGCTAAAAGACGGATTGCTTGCAGATGGGGAAGAGGAAGGGCGCCCAAATTTAAAGATTGGCTACAAGACCTTATCTACTGCCAGGAGCAGTTACACATTTATGCAGAACTCCTGCCCCCCTCCTCCCATCCGCGGGATATATGGGCCCCCCTCCAAACATACTTATTGGAACACACCACCATCACAGACTCAGCTGCCACCCCCCGCAACAATGAAGAAGAATCCCAAAATTAGAGACGGGAACTGATGCGAGAGAAACTCTACCTTGGCCGAATCATACTGTTTAAGGGAGACAATGGTCCACCATATACTACCACTCCATACCTCAATGATCAAAATGCGTCAACACACATAGGCATGTTCCACCTCCGTAAAACATAATAGTGGTACTGTTTTTTGTATCGTTTGCTGTTGTTGTTTTGAAACTAAACGATTCAAGACTATCTACTGATGCTAGCGCTCCTTGTCCCACACGACGCGGCCGGCCCGTTGTGGTTGTAGGCGGCTTGCTGTGTATTCCTTCTCCGCCCTAAACGATTCCTAAAATGTTACATTGCAATGCCGGCCCACTCAGGGATGTAGGCAGTCTGCTGTGGTTAATGCTTCTTGCCTTTAATAAAGGTTTTGAAAACTTAAAACTTAAAAAAAAAAAAAAAAAAGTTTAGCAAGGACCAAGCTGGGCCTTTCTCCTTCTGCGTATACCCGTGCCGTAGCATATTTGCCTAGGTGCTTAACCTCCGCTGATGCCAGCTCATTATATTCGTCTATCTGCTCTCTTATTTGAGCAAGTACTTTTGGGTCCCCCCCCCGTCTGAAAGCTTCTTTTCCAGGGTTTCCAGCTTCCTTTCCACTCTCTGTAATTGTGTTCTAATCGACGTAAGGACCCCAGCATGTTTTGCTATAGCCATTCCTCTAATGTAAACTTTAAATGTCTTCCAGATGGTGCACATCTTAGGTACGCTGCCTAAATTTGTAGCAAAGAATTTGTCTACTGCCTCTCCCAGCTCTTTGTGAAACACAGGGTCCAACAGGGAATACTGTGGAAAGCGCCAGGTGCATTCTCTCCGTAGCATATAGTCTATTGCCATACTTATCGTGACTGGGGAATGATCTGAGAGTGTACATGCCACGTGTGAACAGTCAGTGATGCTGGGTAAGAGCTCTCGTGATGCAAACCAATAATCTGTTCTAGTGTGGGTATCATGTACTGAGGAATAATGAGTATGAGGACACTGCCTTCGCCTTTTCCTGCCGTTCTTGCCGCCAGTTGGGGGGACTCCCAAGACCAGAATCCTTTCCTCTCCCAGGAGGGAGGAGCAAGCCAGCACTCTCGCTCTTTAAAAAACGCCCTAGACCCCCGCAGCGCGGGACGCGCCCGGGTCGCGCCCGGGCCGCGCCAACGGCGGGCCCGTCCTTGCCCGTCATTGTCCAGAAGAGGCTGGGCTCGGCCACCCCCTGTCATCATCAGCTTGGCGTCCTGGACAGTAAATCCTTGAGGTATTATTTGACATTTGAGCATCACTCAACTGTTGTCCCCAGTCTGCTTTGCCCGTTTCTTCGAGTTAGCTTTTGCAGACTTGATTTATTGACATTTGACGTATTGTTTGTTGTGGTGCCTGCCTGGGATGGGGAAAAAGTGCTAGACCGCTTCGAGTCTATTGTCGCTGATTACGAGGGGTTGCTCTTGTCACCTACTGTCGCTATAGACGCGTCTACCCCTGGAACAACTCAGAAGTCTTCCCGCGCATTCACCTCAACTGAGTCTAAAAATACTGGGTACAGGAAAATCCCAAATTATTTTGAGAAAGTGGCCAATAAAACTAAGCCAGTATTAATGTCAACATCAGCTCCAGAAGTCCCAGTAGATAGTTCTTGTAACCCTTTGTGTCCCTCGAGTGACGTGTGCCCTTCTGAGCTTCCTGTAGTAGCCGACCTTCCCTTGAGTAATCGGTTTGCCCCTCTTGCAGATCACCTGGCCACTAATGACACACATAATGATCTGGAGCATATTAGTACATCTGCCCCTGGGCTTACATCGTATTCCCCATTGGGAAAAATGGGGGCTGTTAACGATTTTGCACCCTCCAACCTAGACCTACAGAGGGAAATATTCGTCCTAAAAAGCTCCACTGAATCCCTGACTATCCTAGTGTCTAAAGTCTATCGCAAATTAGAAGAATGCATTAGACCTCAGCCCCCATTACATAACCATGTTAACTTGAAGACGGGGCTTGCACTACCCCTCCCGAAGCAAATCGGCCAGAATGCCCAAATGGAGAACCCCGCCCTCCAACTTGGCCCATTTGATTCCAACGTTAGGGCACCAGATATTCCATCGTCTGCCCACGAGAAGCTTCAGAAAGACCTGGGTGAGAAACATGGGGGCACACCATGGGATCTAGCAGGGCACAGGTCATGGTCCAAGCAGGTGCCACAAAGATTGAATAGAGGTTGTAGTAGGACATTTCCACCTCCCCAACTTCCTCAACTAGCTCATCCCATGTACTCTGCACCCCATTCGAAACCTATATACATGACCAACATTCCCAAAGTGGATAACAACAGTTCCAAACACGAGAACATAGAAACCCTAAAAAATAAGGCCATACATTGGTTGAGGCATACCAGGGGTTGCAGATCTATAATAAGGGATGATATTGTTCAGGCAAAAAGATGTGTCCTTAAACATAGTTCAACTGATGCCTTAGAGCTTATTCTAGCCAACGACCTTCTGGTACAGAATCTAGTTGACATGGAATTGAGATCGTGTTCCCCACCTTCTACAAATATTAGGTTGAAACTAAATATTCTTCTTACAAAAGAACAACCCAATACCGCACTCCAGCTTCTCGGGGACTGACCCATTTCAACACTTTCTCTGAATGATTGACTCTTCATACCCCCTGATAAGGATCCCAAGCGCAAATCACGAGCGCACTTCTTTTATAGTCCGTATGCACCAAGAGGGTCCCCCTCCAGAGCTTGAGAACACGCTCTGTAACTTACAGCCAGCCCTGGATGTTGCCTCAGTTTCTCCACCGAGTGATCGTGTGCAGACTAGTAGTTCGGACACACCTATCCACTTTCCAATAAAGCAAAATCCCTCACATATCCCACTGTCTCCCCAGGTTTGCTCCCCAACATCTATTGGTAGGGCGCTGAAGATAGTGTCATGGAACGTGGCGGGCATAAGAGGGAAACCCGACTGCCCCCACTGGCTTGAGTTTATTAACCGCCATGAGATCTGTATACTCCAGGAAACGTGGAGTTTGACCCCCACATTTATACCTGGGTTTATGACTTTCCACAGACCGGCCATTCCATCTAAACATGGCCGGCCGTCAGGTGGGTTACTTACCCTAATTAACATCTCACTTAATTGTGACATTAAGGGACTGGATACTAACAGCTCTGACATCCTAGGGGTAAGGTTAAGTAATGGCAAGGGCAAGTCCATTGATATCTTCAATGTGTATGCCAGAAGCACCAGAGGAGGTAGCTCTCCAACTCTGCATGCCCTGGACCATCTATTGGAAGCTAGACACGATGGCCACTCCTTAATAGTCGGTGGTTATTTCAATGTGACATTTGAGCCACTAGACTGGGTAGAGTCCCATGATGTGAGTGAGGAAGATAAGGCGTGGATGGTGCCACCCTTGGAGCTTACCCCCATTAAAAAGTGGTTGAAAGCAGCATTGCAGCTGAATGCCATTTCCTTAGAACATAGGCTAAGGACCGCAAATGGGAGAACCTACTCCGACAAAGGAGGGGGGATGACCCTTAGCGGACCGAAATGGGGGAGCACGATAGACTACATACTAGTAGACCTTACCTTATGGCCTCTAGTACGGGATATGGTTATCATCCCGTCTTGTGATAGCGATCATAATCCCCTTAGCCTGACTGTTGATCACCCATGGGGCGAAAGGGGGAAGGTCGGCCTCATCCCATTGAGTACCAAGGAGGTAATCCCCTCTAATAACAAACGTCGGCTCAAATGGCCTGCCGTTATGGCAGATGAGACCAAGACTAGATTGATCAAAAACTATCTAGAAAAGCATCTGGAGACCTTGAGTATAGAATCCGACGATCTATCCAAAAATGTTGCTTGCAGCATCTCCCATAGAGACTTCTTCGACCACTTGACAAGTTTCTTTCTTGTTCATGGCCACAAGACTGGGCCAAAGCAGGGTAGACCATTGGGTTCCAATTTATGGTTTAATAGGGAGTGTAGAGTGTTGAGAGGGAGACTGTCTGCAGCCATTAGTAATAGGGACGCATTTAGCACACGTGAAGTCAGGAAGGAATATAAACAAGCCTAAGCCAATGCGAAGAGAGAGTGGGACGAAAGTAGGTGGGAAGATCTTGGGGAGGCCATCCGTCATCCAGATAGTAGGAAGTTCTGGACCCTTTTGTCCAAGGGCAACTTTGAAAGATCGCCCCCTTTGGCTAACAACATTCCAGCTGTAGAGTGGAATAAACACTTTAGCGACCTATATTCTTTCACTGAAACACATGATAGAAATCAGTTGTACCAGGATATAGGCTACCCAGTGTGTATCCTATCATTTTCTAGAGAGGAAATTCTGTCCTCCTTGGACGCAATTGCATCTGCGAAAGCCCCAGGCCCGGATGGTATCCCTGGTGACCTTTTCCGCGCAGACAGGGAAAACTGAGCTACATATTTCATGACATTGGCCAACGATATAGCTAGTGGGGGGAGGATCCCCGATTCGTGGAAAGGGGCCGAAGTAATTACCCATTTTTAAAAAAGGGGATAGGTCGATGCCTTCCAACTACCGTCCGATCAGCTTGATCGACTGTGCCCAAAAGGTCTTCTGTCGTTCCGTCCTGGCTAAAATTCAGGACTGGATGGATGAGAATGACATCCTCTCTCCACTCCAAGCAGGATTTCAGCAGAAGACCAGCACAATGGATCAAGTATTTCGTCTTGTCACGCTATATTGGAAGGTAGTTGTTTTGGTCAGGGGAAGCCTTTACCTTGCCTTTATAGATTTAAAAACAGCATTTGACCTGGTGCCCAGGGAATCTTTGTGGCGGGTGCTTAGGGATATGGGAATGCCTTTGGAGATCTTGGAAATACTAATCAGGTTGCACGATGGAAACTTCGCCCGGGTGAGGTGGGGGAATCAGGGACAACATACTGAGCCTATCATGATCCAGCGGGGGGTTCGCCAGGGATGTGTTTTAGCTCCAACTCTTTTCTCCCTGTACGTCAACCAGGTAGCAGACTTCTTGTGCACCGTACCAGCTGATGCACCATCTCTGGCGAACCAAAAAATCTCCACCCTGTTATTCGCTGATGATACCCTACTGGTTTCCAAAACTCCCATGGGTCTCCAAAAACTTTTAAATCATTTCAAGGCCTTTTGCGAGGTGAGGGGCTTGGTTATTAACACCACTAAAACCAAGCTAATGATGCTGAACCCTCACAAATCCTTCAAGGGAAACCTATTTCTGGATAATGTCCCGCTTGAGAGGGTCAGTTCCTTCGATTACTTGGGTATCAAACTATTGGAGGGAATGGCTTGGAAGAGTCATCTAGAGAAGGTCTCCTTGAAATTGACTCAGCTCACTGGGGCTCTGAGGAGGGAACACTGCTTATCGTACACCAGGCCCGTAGCTCCTGCTCTTAAATTGTACAACTGTAAGGCTGTGACCAGTGTCCTCTATGGGGCGGAGCTGTGGGGCACAGCACCCACAAATGAGCTTGCAGTTGTGGAAAATAAGTTCCTCAGGAACCTGATATCCCTTCCCCTAAGCACACCTCTTTTTCCGCTCAAACTTGATCTGGGTATTAAGTCCATTAACGATCTTGCGAGGCTCCGCCCACTGCTGTTTTGGCATAGACTGGTCTCCACTCCTGATCTGGCACCTTATGCAGCTGCCCTTTGTGAGATTTCTAATCTGGACACCGCAAACAAAATTGGCTGGCTCAAACAAGTAAATGCTCTTCGGTCCAGTATTGGCCTGCCAATTTAGACTATCAGCCACCCACCTGGGTCGATCAGAACAACCTTCGGAAATGCCAACCTGGCAGCCTAACAGATGCTTTTACGGACTTGAAATCTAATTGCCATCTTGAAAGCTATTTTGATATTATTAAGGTGCCAGCCGATAGGAAGTTGTATACTCAGTTCAGACATGGTAGTTTACCAATTAACGCTTTTACTAACTCTTGGCAGAATAACAAATCCCAACACAAGGGCTGTCCCTCCAGTCTATGTCCACACGAATCAATAGGGCATGTCTTCTTTGCCTGCAAAGCATATGCGAAACCAAGGAGCAAATGGCTAGCTCCTGTGTGCAGACAATTAGGGCCCCGAAGCTCCAAAGACGCCCTACGGATATTAAAGTCAGATGCCAGAACCCTTTTCGCCTGTGCCACTGCAAAATTCCTAGGCCATTTCTGGGCTATTAGAAGGAGGGCACAGTTAACAGCGTCGACTGGTGTGGATAGATAAAAAAGAGACTGAACTTTTAATGCTGCTATTTTATATTCTTAAATAATTGCTTTTATGGTTGCATTTTATGTATTTTATCCTGTCTACTGTGACTAGCGTAAGGGCCTTATTCCTAGACAAGTGGCAATTATTCCTTACTGCTCAATGTGTGGGTTATAATTTCGGAAACTGATTTGCACAAACTTTGACATTGCATTTGCACTTTAGCCCCATAGTCCTGCCGGAGAGACCCAAATTATGAATTATGGGGTATTGCATTATTTATGTCATCTTCATGCTGTTTTATTATGTCTACCCGAGCGCCTTTTATTCTTCATTTGCACACTTGTCTTTCAAAACGCTCTTTAGTCTAATACAATACCTTTACGATCTGTATGGTTGTTTCTTTTATGGTTTGTGTAACCGAAATAAAGAATTTTGATGAGTATACTCTCTGCCCGTAGGCGCCCTGGTTCTCCAGACATCTGTGAGGTCCTGCGCTGCTGCTATAGCCACCATGGTCTGGCTGCCCTAGAGGGGCGAATCGGGGGGCCTTTCGACCTATCTAATTCTGGATCTTGTATGCAATTAAAATCCCCGCCCCATAATTGGGGCATATGTGAGTATTGTGCAATTTTGCCGTGCAAGGAGTGATAGAATTGGGGATCGTCGAGATGTGGCCCATACACACCCACCAGTGGCATCTTGAAATTCTCTTTATGACATTTGGCTATAACAAACCTGCCTCCTTTATCAACTTCAATCTCACGTATCCTCAGCCCAGAGTTCCTGCCTACCCACACCAATACCCCTCTGGCATGGGACGTGAACCCCGAAGCTATGCATGTACCTCTCATTCTCCTAGGAGTTAACACACCTGTACCCTGGGGAAGATGGGTCTCCTGAAGTATAGCCACGACTACGTGATGCCGCTCTAAATAGGCCACGATTTTGCGAATTTTCCTATGGTCATTAAGACCTCTGACGTTCCATGTAAGGAACTTAACATGGCTCCTAGTGTTGGTGACTTGGTCAGCAGCCATTTCCTATTTTTCTGCCCCCATACATACTGTCCACATTATTGAACTTTTCATCTGAACTGTACTTGCGCTTGTTACTGTTACAGATTCTGCTGACTGACAAACTGTTTACACAAGTCCCACCCCCCCACCCACGCCAAAGCCTACTCCCTTTGGCTTGGCTGAACTTCAAATGATTAACCCATTTCCCCCAACAACAAACATGTCAACTGTACACACAGTGTGTGTTACACTCGAGGGCGGTGGTTACCTTCCACCAGGTGTCTCCCAGTGGCCTATTCCCGCCCAGCTTATAACTTAATCCAGGTGCTCCTGTTTCTCGCTACTTACACCTGTGCCCAACTGTACAGCTCACCACTATTAAGCATAGCATCAGGAAATTATGCTCAGGTCTGGGTTCTCCATTGGAGGGCCAGGTGCTTGTAGTTCATAGCGTGATCATTGCTGTTAATGGTTGCGGTATACGATTCACGCCTACTCGATATAACCAGGGTATGTTCACAAATAAAAAATAAAAATACTGATACAGAGAACAACCCTGACACCATTCTCTGAGCACTAATCATTGATCTTATACGTCTGTCTGTCTGTCACCTAGTTATAACCTCCTTTTTAACAATTTTTAGAAGGATCACAGCACCTTTTAGCTCACGTATACATACCGCGACCATTAACATTAATGATCACGCTACGAACTACAAGCACCTGGCCCTCCAATGGAGAACCCAGACCTGAGCATAATTTCCATTGGTATTAATACTCTAATGGCAAATTGTATCTTTGTTTTTTGACTCTTGTCGTTTCACAATCTCTACTCCTTTCATTCATCCGGGGGCACCGAAATTTTTGGGCCACTGTAGATATAAATTTCTTATTCGGTCCTGACGAAGCGCCCTGGATCTCCCCCTGAGACCACTGAAGCGCGAAACATGTTGACCATAACATATGCCCACTAGGGACATATAATCACCCAGCTACCAAGGGACATAATACCCCTTAAAGCAGCTCCATACACTTTGTTTTAATAATGACAGAGGGATCACTTTATTAAAAATTAATCACTCTCCCTCCAGCCATTTTTTAATACACTTTCTAGGACTTCACTGCCACTTACACCCACGCACCCATACGGCTTCATCAAAAGAGCTCCGAAAAAGAGACCCTTTGGGGGACCCGTAGGGCATTGCAGCGCCGGCCCGACGAGGAGCAAAAGCCCAATGATGAAGCATGACATCCTTTGGGGTGTGTGAGGGCATCAAGATGAGGACACCCTGCCTCCCACAAGCAGAGTAGCACACGACAAGAGTACCCCCTACTTCCCTCCTCTACATCTCCACTCAGGAACGGTGACTCCCTTTGGTATAAGTTAATAATTAGTCACATATTTCAAGGAGCTCAATATTCATAATTAAACAGAGAAGAATCAAGTGTTGCAAATAACTAACATTTGTTATCTTTTTTAAATGTAAAGGAAATATAAAGAATGTGAGATGGGAACTCGGTAAAAACTGCCTACACCCATTAAGTTTGATGAAGAATGGTCGCAGGAAGTGAAAGGCATCATGTTGGTCAAGTTTTAAAGCTATGTAAGCTCATTCGATGGACTTTTGATTGTGATGTTGTAGACATAAATGTACAAAAGAAATTAACTTTAGAAGGGATCCCTGAGATTTGTTTTTTTCTGTGTCCAGTTCCCTAACTCCACAGATGTTTGCAGGAGTTATGTATATGCAAATGTGTGAAGGAGCTCCCCACATCTTGGGACGTCTGGCACAGGCTGTATTTCTAAATGAGGAAGTTTGACCATGTGTCAAAAAACATGTTGTGTGTGGCACTAGAACACTTTGGCTCAACATTCAGTTCAATTCACTATGTACCCTTCACCCTTATGGTCTATTTCTTCTGATACTTCTCTGCTTCAGAAATGCTCACCTGAGAGGCATGGCATTCTATGTTGTGATTCCACAGATTTGGAATGAGTAGCCCCTTGCTCTTCTCCAGATAGAGAGTCACTTTGTCTTCAGCAAAAATGTCATCTCTTTTGCTAGTAGGGTCACTGTAGTCTAGTTTCTTCGTGTAGGGCAAAACTCTCACTTGGTATTTCTTAAGTCCTAGGACTAATATATATATCATTTTTAAAGATAGACACAGACCTCAAAATAAACAGGAGAATGTGTGAAATCTTTGTCTTATAGACTTGAATCAAGGCCTCTCAATAGGCACCACTAAATGCCCCATTAAACTATTAAAGGAATTAATCATGTTTGAAGCTTTGTTTTAAAGTAAGCCTTACAATCTAGTCCAAGGACGATAGTAGAGGACTAGGAATCAATCCCAATGACATGTTTTATATCAGTTTTTTGAAGAAAAACATTTCATCGCAGATTAGTGTGCTGTGCCGTTTTATCATTTCAATTTTTTGAGCAAAAGAGGAAAATATATGGGAAGTCAGTCCTTTTGAGCTACACTGGCATAAGAGGCTGTGCACTGCAAGGTGCTTTGAATCTGGCATGGAAGTTAGCAGGTTAAGACAAAAGCAGGAACCTTACATTTCTTGCATATCCAACATGTAGTGGCAGCGTTAAAGGGGGGGGGCGGGTTGGTCATCTTTGATTTGCTAATATCTTTGGCACAGTTTCACAGATCTGTATGGAACTTTTGAGACACTTTGCATGTTTATTCTTGATATTTTGAGTTACATGCAAATCTGTCATGGTGTGACAGTTAAATGAGGGACAATTAAGTGTTTATTTGATGATAATAATGGTACAGTTTAATAGATCTGTATGGAACTTTGCAGGGTATTAATTAGTTAAGCGCATATTTGCTCATTACTTTGGTGCCATTCCACAGATCTCTATGTATGTATGTGGTATTTATTTAATAATGATGTATGTAAACGACCATTAATGATGTGTGTGAATTAATGGAGAAACACCTTTGGGGGATACCAAATCATAGAAACGAAATTTTAAGGAAATACAAACAATCAAAAATGAAAGGAAACATTTCAAAGGAAAGATATTTTTGAGGAAACGTTCACAATTACATTAACGTTGGTGGAGTTTAGGGTTATGAAGGGGTTTTTGGTTTCAGGGATGAGTGATGTTTATGGATGATGAGGGGGTTTTAGGTGTCAGGAATAGTTGGAGTTCTGGGATAGATAGGGGTTTTTAGGGTTCAAGGATGAGTGGATATAAGGGTGTTTAGGAATTAGGAATCGGTAGAGCTTGGGGTGGTGAGGGGTAATTAAGGTCACAGATGTGTGGCATTTAGGGGTGAGAGGGGATTTCAGGGTTCAGGGTTGGACTGAGTTCAGGGCTATTGAGGTGTTTTTAGGATTCACAGTTTGGGGTGAAGGAGGAAATAAGGGGTCCGTGATGGGCAGAAAGAGTTTTAGGGTTCAGGGATAGGTAGAGTCTATGAGTAACAAAGGGTTCTAAGGGTTTACCGATGGATGGGGCTTAGGCATCGAAAGGAGTTTTTAGAGTTCAGCAATGGGTAGTTTTGGGGCAAATAAGAGTTTTTAGGGTTCTGGGATGGTGGAGGTTAGGGGTAGCAAGGGCGTTTAGGGTTCAGGAATACATGGAGTTTAGGGCTTCAGGGACTGGTGGAGTTTAAGACTGTTTTTTTAGGGCTCAGGGATGGGTGGAGGTTAGTGGTAGAAAAGGTTTTAGGGGTAGAGATGGATGAAGTTTAGGGGTCAGAGATGGCAGTAGTTTAGGTGTAGTGAGGAGTTCTTAGGGGGCAGGGATGGGTAGTGTTTAGGGGTTGTTATGGGGTAACAGATGCATGGTGTTTAGGGGTGGTGAGGAGTCAGCGAATGACAAGCGTACAAAGTAATTGTATGACAATGTAAAAGATATAAATCGGAAGTAATGCCCCCTGAAGGAAGTGACCCGATTCGGGTCACCCAGGTCACACAAGACCACCTCTCAGCCTTCCATACCGAATGAAGAGTCGGTCAGACAGTAGAGAATACAAACCAATATCTGTCTATTCAAAGTACGCTCAGAGCGGAGCCCTGTCTGCCCAGTCTCTAAGGAGTGCTGCAGAGGGACTGACATCAGCAAGCATAACGATACATTAAATACACTTCCAAACCAATGAAAGCACACCCACCATGGAATTTTCCAGAGAGATGCAGCTGGACAGTAAAATACAAAGGAGTAAGTTTCGATTCTGAGGCTGGGCACACGCTATCTACTATTCAAGGTCACTCTGCCTGTGCCCGCCACTAGACAAGTGGGAGAAGGCTTAAGGAAAGGTATGCGCTAATAAGAACAGTGCATTCATTAGTGTGGCAGAACTCAGCTCCGAAGAAACATACCCTAGAGAAGGCCGTTTCTCGGAAATGCAAAAGAAGTAGTTTCGATCACGATACAAAATGGCGCCTATACACAAAATGTCACCGCGAATGCTAACATACGTAAAACAATACGAATACATAATTTTTATACCAACAGACACTCCTTTTAGCATGAGCTAAGTAATTTTGTGTAATAATGAAAAAGACATATAATTCAGCAAATCATGAATACATTCTTAGGAGCACTCCATATTCTCAGCTTCAGGAAGGGAAACGGTAAGGAGGGAAGAAGTCTCGAAAATACCCTCATCTATTTGCATGAGGTCTTCGACTACTTTCTGAATCATGATTGTTGCATTAGTATCATGAATTGATATTCTCTTGGGAGTGAGGAGGGTGGTGCAATAAGAGCAACATAAGGGAAGGCACTGGACTAGAACAGAGCAAGAAACCAAAATCACAAAGAAATAGATCACCTTTTCAAGGATCCAACCCCACCCACCAAACAATGACCAACTCCAGTTCCCACTCTCCATTCCTTTCACGTTTTCCAGAATGTCTAAAATGTGTTGGGTGATATTTTTTTCCATATTAGTTATACCGACTATACACTGGTCTCCTACTACAGTGCACACACCACCGCTCTTAGCTAGAATTAAATCAACAGCATATCTAGTCTTCATACTTTCTATTTGTATGGGTGGTGATGTCACGCAAAGCTGCTACTGTGGAGTTAGACAGTATCTGTAGCTTACATCCAAAATATTCTCTAGCTCTTTTGCCTCTGGCCATAGCAGTACCACCAAAGGTAATAATGGAGGAGAGAATATACCCAAAGGTGATACCATTACTATAATTATTGACTTCCAAATCTGTCGCTCCATCAAAGAACTCTGCAGTCAACGTTCTTTTTACCCATCGTATATTTGGCTTACTATACTTACAAGGTACACCTAAAGGGAGCACCATGCCTAGAGCAACATCATCTGTACCGTTATAAACATTTGAGTAAGTACCATTTGACAGAAAATAAAATCCTGGGTGTGCATAAAGTGGACCTTGATAATCTACAGGAGCATATCTGGTGTTCATTCCAAAAGTACTCGGATCCTTCTTTTTCACTAAAGACATCGTATTTTTGAACAATATTATTCCAGAACAATTGACATACAAAAATGCATCAGCCATGCAGGATAATATCCAGCTTTCTGGGTAACCGTTAAATCTTGATAATGCCAGCCCACTAAGGTAATGTTCTGCTCTCTCATATACAGATTATCACAATATGTATTATTATCACAACCCGGATATCCCTTTCCTCGTGGCTTCCTGTAATATAGACAAGGACCAAGATACCCCATTCCAAACTCACCCCTTATCTCTACGAATTGGGCTGGGTGGGTATAAGTATAATTGACCAGTGACAATGGGTAAGCATTCCATAAACTAGTAACAGATTTGGTGGGATAACAAGCTGTACCTTCTCCCAAAAATCTTTTATGTGTGTCTAGAAAAACATTACTCGGGGCTGTCCTTTTGGTGCGTATTTCAGCAACAACCTTATGTTTAGTACATGACGGTGCATCCTGATCACATTCCAAAACCCAGGACACCCCACCCAGAATCAATAGCAGTAATACCACAAGAACAATACACAATATTTTTCTCTTTGTAGACCAGAATATACGTATAGGAACAGGGAAATCACTGGCTGCTCTTCATCAGCAACCATCCTGCCAAAGGGATGCATAGTAAACGATAAAGCAAGGGGGGAAGGGGCCAAAATGCCAGCAAGAAAATGATACAAGTTCCCAGTGTCCGTCAGTGCCTCACTGGTACAGGCTCCTATTGTTCATCAAAACATTGGCGCTCTTGAGCACCGGCAGTGGAGCCTGCTCTGCCCTAAGCTTGGGTTCCCACGTCACCCAGGATAATGTACCCCCAGGGGGATACTTTCAATCTATCCTGTCCAATGTTCAAACAGTGCACAAATCTCACCTCACCCTAAACTAGCTCTGTTGATACTATAGCAAAGTACACCCTAACTTACACAGTCCATCCCTAATTTTGGTGCACTGCTCCTCAGCCGAGGGCGCAAATTATACCTAGTAACTCCAGGCACAGAGGGATCAGTGAAAAGGGGCTCCTGGATAGCCCGTATTTCCGGAGGTACTGCTGCATTCAGCACTTCATCATTTTCCTCATCCGTTTTGGTCCAGGTCAGCCTGGCGTCACTGAAGGGGACAAACTGAGTAACCGTCTTGCACTCAGAATCCCCTACTCCATCCCTCACCCACTGGTCATAGGGCAAAGGTAGAGGTATCCTGCAACAATGAGTCGCGTGGACCTAGTTCTTTTGACCATCAATCTTGACTGCAGTACGTGTAGCCAGGAGGACCTGCTTCGGCCCTTTCCACCGCGGCTCCAAACTCTCCTTTCGCTGAAAGTTACAAACAAGCACAAAGTCACCAGGCTGAATATCATGTCAGAGCCCCTCTGGCGTAGCTGGCAGGGCTTCCCGGACCTGTTGGTGAATAGAACGCAAATTTTCAGTTAACTGGCAAAGGTAATCGATCAACAGTGGGTACTCAATATCAGTAAACGGCCGAGGACCCGGGACGCCCCAGACATTTGCCGGGCGTCCAAACACGACCTCATACGGTGACAATCCTGTCCTAGAATGTGCTGTTGTTCTTGTCGACAAAAGAGATAATGGTAAAGCATCTTGCCACTGTAACCCTGTTATCTCCTGAATCTTTGCCAATTTCAGTTTGAGAGTACCATTGTACTTCTCAACCAAACCTGCTGACTGCGGGTGGTTAGCGGCATGAAACTTCTGCTTTATGTGCAAACCGTCACAAATTAACTGAATGACCTTGGCATTAAAATGACTTCCGTTATCACTCCAAATCAAACGGGGCAAGCCGAAATGAGGAAAGAACTCCTTCAGGAGTACCTTTGCAGTCGTAACGGCTGTATTGTCTTTAGTGGGATAAGCCTCAACCCATTTTCTAAAAGCACAGACAACCACCAAAACATACTTCAAATTATTGCACCGATCTAATTCTATGAAATCCATCTGAAGGACTTCAAAAGGGAAAGTGGGTGGTGCAAAGTTACCAGGTGGGGTAGGGGTACCTTTCCCCGGATTGTGCATCATGCACACCATACAATATTTCACTAAATGGGCTGCTATCTTAGAAATATTATCGTTCTGCCATACAGGGTCTAACAACTTGCAAATACCCTTAGCACTAATATGGGCTGGGCCGTGGACCATCGTGACTATAGGGAGAACATATGCATCTGGCAACATCCATCTCTGCTTCCCTGACTTGTCTATCCAACATCCCTCATCGTTCAATTGTGCTGTACTTTTGTTGCCACAGTGCTAATTCTTCTATTGTAGCCTCACTTTGTATCTCTTTCACATTCTCAAGTGTATCCTCAAACATGGTAACTTCAGACACCCACCTAGCGGGACCTGCTACAAACATTCTTTTAATTTTTGTCAGGGCTGTTTCCTTAGCTGTCTGATCTGCAAACGCATTTCCCCTACCCACATCATCAGTAACTTTCTGGTGAGCACTACACTTTACTATGGCCACTTTCTTGGGGAGTGTCAAAGCAGACAAAAGCCTCAATATAAGGTGCCCATGTTGAATCTTGGTGCCATGCGAAGTAAGGAACCCTCTCTCAGCCAGAGTCGCCCAAAATTATGGGCAACTCCAAAGGCGTACTGGCTGTCAGTATAGATATTGACAGCCAGCCCCTCAATCAACTCGCAAGCTCTTAACAAGGCGACAAGCTCCGCGGCTTTGGCCGAATGATAGGGAACTCATGGTGATAGCATATGCAGCAGTTGTAGTGCCATCTGATAATTTACAAGAGCCATCGACATATAGTTCCCCTTGCGGTTCAGATAAGGGAACATCAGTCAGGTCTACCCATCCCTTCGTCTCTTCTTCCGTCCGGAAGATACAGTCATGTTTATCAATCTCATCATTTTCAGAAGCGAGGGGCAGTAACGTGGCTGGATTCAGAGTAGCACATCTTTTAATCGTGATGTGTTTGGCAAACAAAGTTAATTCATAGCCAGTCAGACGTGCACTGGTGAGGTGCTGTGTCTTAGTCTTATTCAAAAGCGTGTCCACAGCATGTGGTACCATGACTGTGAGATCAGTATCAAGTACGAGTCCAGCTGATTGTCTGATCGAAACGGCCACAGCCGCGACCGCTCTTAGACAACTCAGGAGGGCTCTTGCAACAGGGTCAAGAACAGCAGAGAAATAAGCACACGGGCGTTGCTTATCTCCAAATTTTTTTTGTTAAAACAGAAAGCGCGCAACCAGGCATCTCATGGACGAACAATACAAACGACTTGTTATAATCAGGGGTGCCAAGTACTGGAGCTGAACAAAGTGCAGTTTTTAAGTGCTCAAAAGACTGCTGACATTCAGGCGTCCAAGGCAAGGGCTCATGCACGTTTTTAATGGTTAGTGCAAGCAAGGGTTTGATTAGTAGCGAGTAGTTAGGTATCCACTGGCGACAATAGGAAGTGATACCTATAAAAGCGCGCACATCTTTCTGGGTTTGTGGAACGGGCATTTTAATAATGGGACTGATGCGCTCCGGGGTCAATCTCCTACCCTCCTTCGACAGTAGGTGACCTAAATAGGTGACCTCCTGCCAACTATATTGAAATTTAGAAAAAGACACCTTATGTCTGTGTCGGGCTAAATGCAGCAACAATTTAACTGTACTGTCTTTGCAACCTTGTTCTGTGTCAGAAGCGATGAGCAAGTCATCAACATACTGCACCAATACATTCCGGCAAAAAGCGAAACTGAATCCAACTGGCTCTTCAAAGCTTGACTATAAATACTTGGACTCTCAGTATAGCCTTGAGGAGCTCGACAGAACCTAAAGCTCCTGCCAGCTAGTGTAAACCCGAACAAGTACCTGCTATCCGGATGAATAGGAATACTAAAGAAAGCATTTTTCAAATCAATGACAGAGAAAAATTTAGCAGTAGAAGGAATCATTGTCAAAAGAGTAGTAATATCAGGGACCACTGGAAACTGGGGAACCACTATTTTATTAACCTTGTGCAAATCAATCACAGAACGATAGACATCTCCTTGATCATCAGAAGAACCTGAAGGCGTCCGTTTAAGAATGGGGAGAATAGGACTATTACAAATATTGGCAGTCTCCTCAACCACTCCCTTCTTGATCAAATCCTGAATAATTTGCAATAAAGCTCGTTCTCCTGCCTGTGGTATTTTATACTGAGGGATACAAGGCAAAATAGCACCATCCTTAACCTGTATTGAAACTGGTGGTATCTGCAGCAGCCCTACATCGGTATCACCTGTCGCCCACAAAGTGGATGGAACATCTGCAAATTCAACAGGAAGAGGCGCATCTTTGGACAAACACTGTTTAGCACGTGCTACATTGGGGCCCATTGTCATATAGACACCTGCCGGGGAGCAATAAATGGTAGCATGCAATTTATTCAACAAATCCAAACCCATCAA
Source organism: Calotriton arnoldi (assembly GCA_963921515.1). Lineage (NCBI taxonomy): Eukaryota > Metazoa > Chordata > Amphibia > Caudata > Salamandridae > Calotriton > Calotriton arnoldi. The sequence continues at coordinate 6,063,791 of CAWUFW010000104.1, read as the reverse complement.
GTTTTCACCACAATTAGATGTCAACAAGAATGGCGAATCCACAGTGAAAGGACCAATAGTCAACGCAAGAGGTTTTGAAATGAGGCTTACAACCCGTACACCAGAAAAACCAACTGACACATTATTATGGCCAAACAGAGCCGCCCAAGGGACCATATTTTGAGAAACAGAACTTTTTGTCGCACCTGTGTCCACCAGAAATTCCTTAGTTGAACCTTGCAGTTCTGCTGTTACATAAGGACCACGCTGGTCTACAGGTATCGGAACTGGTCCCTCACTCTGTCCCTGGCTGTCCTAACTGTAAGACATTCCTGTCACTTGCTCCATGTCATAATCATCATGGTAGTACTGTCCATCACAAGGGTTATCAAAGTGATTATTACTAGAACGACCCTGTGAGGCTACAGCATTCTGAGCCCCATTTGCCCCACCTGTTCCACAACCCCGTCCACGATAACCTCGTCCTCTCGGGACCGCTTCCTTCTGCAAAAGCACAGGACATTCGCTACGCCAATGTCCTTCCTCTTTACAATACGCACACTGATTCAGACCCAAAGGAGTAGTTGTTGGCTGCCTACTAGTGCATGGAAGCTGTCGGGCAGGACCACCACGTCCTCTCCCATTCCCTCTAAAAGCCTGCTGTAACAACACCTTTGTCTTTAAATCCTTATGTCTCTTCTCTGTCCTCTCCTTTTCCTCATTATCCCTATGCTCATAATATTGTGCCATATTCAAAATAACAGAGGGGGAAGAGGTGGACCAAGTACTCTCAGAAGCCTGCAATCGAGTCGCAATTTCAGGAAGCAAGTTAGAGACAAACCTATTGACAAACAACCAAACACCTCCCTCAACAGACAAATCCTGTCCACTGTAATCCAAAAATGTACCTTCAAATCGGGTAAAGAAATCAGACACACTCTCATCTTTCTTCTGTCGACAGGCTGACAATTTATCCCAGTCTACCTTTCTCGGCGGAATAAGAGAATGCATATATGTAATAATGCGCCCTGGCAACGACAACATTTCCGATAGAGGCTTATCACCGGGCTTTCTTTCCTGGTCCCATGCCTTAATTTGATCCCAAGTACCACCCAACTCCGAAACATGATCTTGAGTATGGACCTGCCTCCAAATATCAACCGGAACAAGAAGACCAAAGAACATTTCAATATCAGCAAGAGTCATCACTGTTGAGGAAGCAGCTTTAGTCAGTTCTTTATAATAAGCAGTAGGATTTTTCCTAGGATCTGGTAAATGAGTTTTAAGGGATAAAATCTCACTTCTTTTCCACGGAGTATAACCCCATTGTTCTTGAAACCGGGCCCCCACCGCCGCTCGAGTAACATTACCTCATCCATCCGTTACCTCTGGTATCTCGGGGTGATATATAGGATGAACCTCTCTCATCGGAAACTGAAACACCGACCTGGGACTTTTCTCATGTAGTCTTCCCCTATAAGCTATTATTGTCGTAACATTGGCAAAGACTTGTTCCGGTCCCAACTCGCTAATATACACTTGATCTCGTATGTCATATAAAACTTGAGATGCCTCTGCTTCAAAGTGCTGTTGCCAAAGACCAATCAGAGTAGCAGACATGTGTTTGAGGGCATGCTGCTGTATAAAAGGCTCAAAATCTTTCATAGTCGCCCAGACATCCTCTACACTATAAATAGGGTTACGGGCCCACTGTGCAGCCTTTTTAGCTATTACCTTTTTCTCTTCATCCCCCACATCAGATCGCACTAACGGTTCCATGCGCTCCTTAAATTTCGTCCAATCCCTGTCCTCAAATCCACGCACCGGTGTCCCACTACTTACTAATGTCGGAGGATGAAAAACCACAGTGGGAGAAGCAACAGAAGCAACAGGCACTATCGTCGCTGGGGGTTGTGTCGTGGGGGAAAGAGCTGGCGAAAGGGTTGCTGGGACAAAAGGTACGGCATGAGTACTAACAGTCACAGTTGCCACAGACGGCAAAGAAACAGAAGGAAGGGGAGGAGGAGGAGCTGAAGCCATAGCTGTCGAAACAACAGCAATAGATGCGGGTACAGAGACAGTGGAAGCAACTGTAACAGGCAGCTGTGAGGGCACCGGAACAATGGGATATATTCTTTGCGGGGCATATGGAGGCGGGGGTTGGGTATCTAACAATTCTTCAACAAAAGCGTCATCTTCTTCCTGAACCACATACGATTTATCAATATGTAATCGAAACTTCCTATCTTCACATTCAACACCCTTTTCCTGTTTCTCCCTATCATATGCTACAGCCTTCTGAGTCAACATCTGCATTTTTCCTTTCCGGGCCTCTTTTTCTGCCTTCAATCGCCGCTGTCTAGCTACTTTCTGCCATGTTCTGAGGGAATCAAACTTAGACTGCCTACTTTGTTTCTTAAACAACTGTTCTTGTAAATACTCAATCTTTTGTTCATCAAACGTGCCCGTCAACGGCCACTGCAACTCGGCATTGTCCCTCGTATATTTGTGCCATAATGTACTAAACATAATAGGGCCAAGTCCATGCTTAACATACACATCAAAATTGGGAGTGCCTTCTGGAAGCGCTGGCTGAGCTTCTTCCAATCGAGCATCTGCAGAACAACAGCAGCAGCACAAAGAAATCAATTTGCTAACACTAGGCATCTTCAAACATTCACTATTTTATGCCTAACAAAACAAATACAAATACTTTTTATCCAAAGACAGCCTTTAGACCGCATCAAATACAAACCAAAAATGGTACCATATCCACAAAGAACCAAAACAAACTCACCTGGTATATGCAAGTCAAACGAATTTATTCTCCACTGCCGACTCTTCAGACCAAGCGGTCAGATCCAAGGGTTTTGCCGTTTAGGACTCCAGTCGGGATGACCACTGGGCGAAGCACCGTCCGGCAGGACAGAAGGGGCAGCTGTGAGTATCGGGAACTCTTCGTGCAGGGATCCCTGATCCGTCCATCCAACCCAACGATGGCCTCGACCTCCTCCCCGTCCGCGGAAGGGGAAGGGCCACTCACCCGAAGGATTCCCTGTTCGGGGGCCAACTGAAGGAAGTGACCCGATTCGGGTCACCTGCGTCACACAAGACCACCTCTCAGCCTTCCATACCAAATGAAGAGTCTGTCAGACAGTAGAGAATACAAACCTGTTTATTCAGAGTACACTCAGAGCGGAGCCCTGCCTGCCCAGTCTCTAAGGAGTGCTGCAGAGGGACTGACATCAGCAAGCATAACGATACATTAAATACACTTCGAAACCAATGAAAGCACACCCACCACAGAATTTTCCAGAGAGATGCAGCTGGACAGTAAATTACAAAGGAGTAAGTTTCGATTCTGAGGCCGGGCACACGCTATCTACTATTCAAAGTCACTCTGCCTGTGCCCGCCACTAGACAAGTGGGAGAAGGCTTACGTCTAAAGGAAAGGTATGCGGTAATAAGAACAGTGCATTCATTAGTGTGGCAGAACTCAGCTCCGAATAAACATAACCTAGAGAAGGCCATTTCTCGGAAATGCAAAAGAAGTAGTTTCGATCACGATACAAAATGGCGCCTATACACAAAATGGCGCCGCGAATGCTAACATACGTAAAACAATGCGAAAACATACTTTTTATTCCAACACCCCTGAAGTAAAGCACTGAAATAAATGCATCCAACAAAAATGTTTCTGAAAGTTAGACCCTCAACCATTGCATTTAGACTTTGAAAAATAAGCATTCAAAAGACAATTTTGAAAAAAAGGCATTCTATGGATTTGTGTCTATGAAACGTAAATTCAATTCATCATGCAAATTTCCATTAAACAAGTTAGATGAAATGATTTCTCAGTAATGGTATTCCATTAAGCCATTTTTCTATGAAATCACATGCAACCATTTTACACCAATTAAGCGGCTAGGCATTGGAGGGCTGTCCAGGTCCCAAAGCAAAGACACAATGTGTGACTGGACGGTGAACTGCTTTCAAAGAGTAAAAGTGGACTGGTACTGCATCATGATGTAGTGCTCTTTAAAGAGGTGTGACTTTGGCTCTTTCCTAAATTAGAGCAGGGTAGGGACAATCCTGATGGATATAGAGATTTCTTTTAGATCCTGGGTGAATAGATGGAAAAGGCTAGCTGCCTTGTTTTTTTTCTTTTTTGCAGTCATTCCTCTCCAGTCTGAAGCTGTCTTTACTGTGAAAGTACAGAGAGCCCCCATAGTTGATGAGCTTGATATCCAGACAGACAGTATTGTCAGTCATGGTGACTGTGTGGATGAAAAAGCTGGTTTTGAAGATGTGGTGGCCTGGCAATATCAGCCAGTGGAGTTCAATCAGTGTGGAAGTGATATTGTCAAATTACTTCAGGCCCTTGCTCAGGCGTGCTGCTGCTTGTAGGATGCCCTTAAATGGGATGAGTGTGGAATGTGGAATGTTGTGGAGCAGAGCATTGCCTGATCTGCATGAAATTTGACATATACTTGACATCTTCAACTTTCTTCTGATATGTTGAGTTTCAGGCAGATCTGTCAAGAGTGCATACATAAAGAAGGAAGTGGTAAAAAGTGTTCTCTAGCAGAAAACGTTGTCACCCTTTGATAAATCTGCAAAAAATTCATCAGGCATCTGTTGGTTTATCCAGTTAGGTCTAGTGAAAGAATCCAAAGTTTCATGTAGATCTGACAGAAGGGGGTAAAACCAATGGGGGAGGGGGTAAATAAAGCTTTCATCTGCACCATTGAGATGGTTGAGTTGGGATTCCAGAACTGGGTTTAACTTGCAAACTTTATGCACAGCTTGCGGTTGGCTGCATCACAGGTTGGTTGTCTGTGCCAAACCACTGTTGCACACCAGTGAAGGCTACATTCACTGGTGGTTAGCGATAAGGCGGGTTTCCACAGGGCCTGCCCTGTGTTCGCGCCCTGTAGTCAGACACCACTGCACACAGTTAAAAACCATGCAGAATGAGTATCCTGCAACATGATACAGAGGCATTATTATTCACCACCACAATTACAACACAAGCACCACATATATATCCACATTACCACAAGTGAAACACTTTTGGAATTCATCAAAAAAAATACAGTCACTATAAAGTTATGGCTAGCTCCTCAATGTTTAAAACCTTCTCTTTAAAGACACAGTTGAAGAGCAGTTATGGTTAAAAGAAAAACTGAAACCCCCCAATTGTTTCCAGTTATAGTTAGCTCCACAGTCTACAGCTTGTGTACTGCCATGCAGACCATAATTCCCACAAAAAATGCAAAACCTGTGGCCTCACAATATGTATATTAATAAATAAGATGACATCAGACTATAAGACTGATTTAGAATTTCGTGGATGGAGTTTACTCCATTGGGACCGTCCACCATCCTGGAGGACCTCCACCTGCCAAATTTAGAGTTGTCCCCCGGTGCTGCAGGTAAGGGTCTACAGTGACAGAAAATGTGGGCCTGATTTAGAGTTTGATTGATGGAGTTTACTGCATCGGGAAAGTGAAAGACAATATCGCCACCAACCTGAGGGACCATCGCCTGCCAAACTTACAGTTGTCCACTGGCCCTGCAGACAAGTCTCTACATTGAAATGGCATTTCTTATTAATGTTGGAAACAGTTGACGGACTGTGCCATCAGCCATGATGGCCAGCTGTCAGACTTTTCAAACTTTTTTTTGTTTTTCATAAGCAAACTCGGAAAGCAGTATGTTGTTTTTGGAGAAAAAACTAATGACCACAACCCCACATCCTGGGAGTTTTCTCCTAGAGTGTGGGGTAATTATGCTTTTTTCCAAGTCTCTTACTGCCAGGTTTTTCCTGGCAATGATGAACAGGTAAAAAAAATTAACACACTCCACCCTAAAAAGGGTGGGCAGTGTAAAGTCCTACCTCCGACTGTCAGTAATCCGTAGGTCATCAGAAAAAGTATTTGATCAGCCAACTGGGCCTCTGTTAGCAGGCTACTTATGGTCCACCTGACTCTAATTGAGGATGACGGACCAAGAGCTTGGTCGGACAGGGTACTACATCGCATTTGGGATAGAGCACCCTGTCTGCCAAACTCTAAATCAGGCTTTATATATTTAAATACAACACATACACAGATTATACTCTATGTGTAGTCTTGTCATGCAAGATGTTAATTATAAGGTAATATGTCATGGCACTAGTAAGGTTATTTATATGATTTTTGAAGTAATCTGTTAGGTCATGAGTTCCATTTGGTGCGTGAGTTATAGTTTGTATGGCTGGGGTGCATGCTGTGGTTTGCGGTGTTTACCAGAATACAAGAACTCATGTTTTTTAGTAGGGACTCTGCTGTTCTTCAATCAATCAGCATTTGTAAAGCGTGGCTAATCACACTTGTGGGTTCTTAACCACTTTGAGTCAAAAGACGCAAACCCAAAGCTGAAGACAAGCCAACAATAAAAGTTAGTCTAGCACTCAACATTACAGGAGACCAGGCATGGTCCCTGCATCCAAAAATAAATAAATACATAAATAAATAAATAAAGGGACAGGATAAGCAAAACCTGAGCCCAGGCCATAGTGGAGGGACCCTCATGGGACCTTCCCAATAAGTAAAAAAATAAAATAAAATAAAATCTAAGTGTGATAGTTTGCAAACTATTTCTAGAAACCACAGACTCCACATAAATGGTTTTGAATTTTTTGCAGTCTAATTTTAACAACAATATTATAGATGCTGCCATCAGTGATGTCATCAATTAAGTAATTTAAGGTATCACTGATGTCATCAACAATGCCATTTAAGATGTTATGATAAGGTCTTATCTACGGTCATAAATAGTGCATGAGGGGTCGCATGTTTTGATTAGTTTATCTAAACATAATGGGCAATTTTAAGTGGTTTCTAGTTTTTATTTGTAACCATAACCTCACTCTAGCTGTTTTTTCAATGAATTTCCAAGTTTTATTTAAGCATACTTTAAAGACGTATAAACAATGCTAACCACAACTTCCCTTTAATCTTTAATTATTTTAGTACATTTCTGGGATTTCTTGATCATATACCACATCCAAATGTGCTTTGCATTTACCCTCCAATTTATGGCTAACCCTCACAGCTTGCAACCTTCATCTGTGCGCAGAGAGGTTGGCCTAGGCCCTGCACCCAACCTCTGCAGGTGGCTAAGCCCCACTGTGCACAGCAGGACAACAGTTTACAGCGATGCCCTCATCCAAACCTTCCATGCGGTTATCCCCAACAGCTTAGTGCATACTTGGCCTCTAGCCCATACCAATACTTATTTTCCTTTTTAAGAGTGTCAGGTTTATCCAACAACTGACTCTATTTTACCAGGCTAACTCTTTGCACAATAGCAATAGACTCTGGCAGGCATTCCTCCTAAATATTGACTCAAAAATATTGGGTCCTTTTCACTAACTGCATTTTAAAGTATGTCTAGTAGTACAATAATAGTACTACTCACATACTACAAATGCTATTCACAAACCTACATGTATAGGTCTCCACCTCACCTATCTTTTATGTGCGGAGATTACTGCCAAAACTGTGGAGATGTTTTACTAGTAAATGTGGGAGAGGCTGTAAAAAGGGGAATGATTACTACTAAATGGGAGGAGCTTAGGGAGGACTAAGGAAGGTTTAAGGGAGGACTAGGGGGATTTAGGAAGGCCCAGGGTAAAGATCTCCACCTATGTGTGCAACGGTTACAAGTAGTAATTTCACACTCATACCTTCTTCTCCACCTCCTAGTTTCAGATGGTAAAGGCATGCAAGACTTATATGACCTTCCTCTATGGCTCTACTTATGAGATAAGTGTATGACTGATACCAGTTTCTTCATTGGAACTTGAACATAAGTTACTCATTTTTAGGTCTCGCGCCTAGCGTTGCAGTGCGCAGCACTTCTCGCGCAGCGCGAGACCTTTAGAAAGGGCTTCTGAAAACGACCCACACGCTCGTGCGTGTGGTTTTGTTTTCGGAAGCCCACATTGGCTGGAGCGTACGTTTTTTTTATGGAGACGGCACGCGATTGGTCAAAGGCGAGCGCATGTCCCGCCTTTGCCGCGCCCATTCCCGACGGTGGCCAGAACGCGCGTCAGCCCGCGTTCGCCTCGCTGCAGCTTTCTGCCCCCCCCGCGCGCTCCTCTGCGCGCACCACTGGTTTCGATTCCCGCGTTAGGCGGTTTCGATTCCGTGCATGTGATGATCTGCCTCCAAGCAGTCTGTCAGAGGCACTAACCGCAAAAGCAGATCTGCGGCCCGGATACAGCGAGCGAGCAGCAAGCATGGGGACCGAACTGCTCCTCAGCTTCTTCGCCGATAACCTGCTGAGCAGCGAGGACTGGGGTGAGTGACTACAGAGCCGTGGGACGGAGCGCCCTCAGTGACCGTAAATCAAGGGGGAGGGGCAGACAGCATCTCAGGGTGGGTCATGTAGGGATAACCATCCTCAGTAGCAGGGACCTAGGCACAGGTGCTTAAAGAGAAAGACTTTCCCGGTGACCGTAAAAAAAGAGAAGGGGTCTGGGTGTCACCACTGGGGATAAACGCCTGGGCATTGGTGACCTGTTGCAGAAAGAAGGGCCGTGCTTGTGCGACCATGGACAGGAAAAGGGGCCCTGCTGCTTTGGTGAACATAGAGGGAAAAACGGGGGTGCCGAACATGTAGATTGGATACATGCAAATTGAGTTGGAAGAAAGGTTGCAATGCAATAGGTCTCGCATTATTAAAGTTTGAGCTATTGGTGTTGCATTATTTAGCAATGCCAATAGCTCAAACTTTATTCTCTTAGGAGTAAATCCTGTCCATCGCTCGCCTCAGTGTTGTCCAGGAAACACTTCTTCCAGAAGTTCCATGGAAGTGTCGTCTCTCCTTGGTTTGCCATAAACATCTTTTATGATAATACCTAAAGATCAACTCAGTTTGTGGTAATTCCTTTAGGTGGTAGAGAGATTTTAAGGTGACAATCAGACACAATGGTTGCAAGTGATACTTCAGGTGTAAGGTGATTCCACACTAGCCTCTTCTAGAGTAGTTTATTTTTCTTGCTCCAGAAGGCACGTCTCACCTAATAAACAATGAAATTGTATTTCCTACTGAACAATGGTAAGTGCTAGAAAAGGTACAATGTACCCTGACTCACCCATCATTGCCGTGTGTGTCTGGGCAGATGCCATGTGAAACACTTTTCGAACTTGGAAGCGGGAGCTCACTTCAGTTTTAACTTCTTTTTTTTTTTTTGCTGCTTATGTACGTCACCCTACTGATTGTCTCCAGTTGAAGAATTGGGGTGTAAATTATAAAAGTTGAACAAAGGATAAACTTTGACAGCCCGTAAACGAAGCAGGTGGAGATGACTCAAAGCAGTGTGTGGAGGATAAACTGTGCCAAAGTTTAATGGTATAGCACATAAAGTTACCATCTGTACATAGAGCTTTAGAGGGTGTCGCGATTGCACAGGTGTTGCTGTTGCTTCTGAACATTGTGGGCTGTGGTACCTTTGAGAATATTCCAGTTAAGGTGGTACTTCTTGTTTCACATACAATTGGACACTCTATTTGAACTAAAGCTCCCCCTGCGTGTTAACTTCATTTTGCGGACGCACTATTTTACCACGAGCTGCCCTGACGGTATTAAAGCACTTAATGTTGAATTTGTATCGCTGTGCAGGCTCCCTTTAATACTATGGCGGCATTGCTAGTTGTTATTTTCTGTAAGTTGCGTTCTAGCCCGCAGTGCATATCTCGTAGAACCGAACTTACAGAAAATAACAACAAGCATTCTGTGAGGTTTGAGTGAAAATTAGTTACCCTTGCTTGCCCCTCTCTTGTGTCACACCTCTACAGCTGTTGACTTGACTGCCTCTTCCTGTCAGGAGTGACACGGGGAGAAAAACAAACATCGCACCTTCCAACATACAATACCGCCAACTATAAATGTGTCTTTTGTGCAATGTAACTGGTGCTCATGTAAAGCTCTCCAATACCTTCCAGACGAGTTCACTCTATAAAAGTGCAAAAAACAAAATCCCAACCTCCTTCCTGTTGCTTCTGTCCCCGCCGTTGTGCTCTAATGCAAATGGTGCAGTAGACTTCTTCCACTTTTGCAGGTAGGAGGATTTTGGGTCCTTATTGTAGAGAAACACTTTCAGAGGTAGTTTGCAGAGGTGTACTCAAAATAGGACTGCACGTCATGCAGCTTTAGAAAGTGTGTCTGGGAACTCTGTAATTGCCAGATACAAACCAGGCAAAAAAGTGTAGCCCTTTTATCTGTCATTGGCGCTGTCATAAAAGCTCCACGGCTTACAATCCTTAATTGTGGTGGGTGTATGTGATGGGCGGTGTGAGTGGTAGGTGGGACAGCTGCATTTGTGAAATAAATTAACACGGGGGAGTTTCTTTAAAAATCTAAATTTGTTTATATCTGTAATCCTAATCTTAGCAGCAACAGGAGATCTCAGTACTCGTTTCATTTGCAGCGAGCACACAGCTGGCTGCTATGAGCGGTGTAAGTGGAACAGTTTTACTACTTGCCTGCCACTCATTTCTATAATTGGCCACAGTTAGCCACTACATAATCGCATTACAAATTAAAACAAACATTTGCAATGCAATAGGTCTCACATTAATGAATGTTTGAGTTATTGGCGTTGCTAATAATAATGCAACACCAATAGCTCAAACTTCCAGTAATGCGAGACCTATTGCATTGTAAATGCTTGTTAAATATAGGTTACTGTTCGAACTTTAGAGATTTGTCTCTTTATGCACAGAGACATATTTATGACTGTAATTCGCTTCATTGAAATTTATGATTGCACTTAGTAAGCTTTTTGCTCGACCTTTATATCTTACATTGGACTTTTATTTATGCCAAGGTTTTTGTTGCCGCAATTATATTGTCACCTTATTTTGGTCATTTACCTATATCTAGTCTAATCTGTTGCCTAAATTACTAAAATGCATGGTGTATGTATACATATATACATCGTTATCCTTTTGGACCCGGGCCGGGAAGGCGAAGCCGGACCCCATAGGGGCCCGGGTAGAACACCGGCCGGAGGCGGGAGCCCTCCCCCGCCCCCCTGTTAGCATGCCGGCTGGGCCGGCGGGGGCCAGGATTGGCCCCCATAGACAAAGGGAGCCCCCCCCAATCAGGGGGCGAGTTAGGAAGCGCAAGGGGGGGATAAGAAGGGGCCAACGGCCCGAGGTGAGCACAATTCCCCCACCTTGCAGGAGAGAAGAAGAGAATGCCGCCAGCAGGAATCCCAGCAAAGGAGAAGCAACATCCACGGGGAGGAGAATGACCGTGGAAGAAGTCGACGCGCGGGGGCAGAAGCAGGGACGCTGGCGAGGAGGCGACGAACATAGGCAGGACGGCACCAGCACCTGGAGCCAGAACGGTGGTGTTTGGAGCTATCAAGCCATGTCCAGGGGCTTTAAGGGCCGACGAGGCTGCAGGCAGCAGGCTCGCTACAGGGACACCTCGAGTCAACGCGGTGGATCGGAAGCGAAACAGCCAGGAAGCAAAAGATTGTGTCCCGGTCTTGTGGGAGGGTGGCCAGATAACGCGCCGCAGGATGGGTCAGAGCGGGCGATGGTGCCCCCGAGGATGGTGGCGTTATCACAAGGTGAGCACGGGCCGGTATTTCTTTAAGAATAATGGACCGGGGGTGGGGGCGCATTACAGCCACTGTTAATCTGCAGAATACGAGCGCAGCCGGGACGGGGCTGCGAGTGGCGCCTAGGGCCGGTAATGCTAAGAATATAGAAGGCTATGTGGCGTATACGTCTTCCTGACGGCATTTGTCAGTGCGCGGGAAAAACCGGCGCACTTCAGGATGAGATTTTTCCAAGGACGAAAGCACTTCATGTGCGATTGCCATCTCAGTCCAGTGCAACTAACCCTGGTTTCAGACCTCGACAAGACACGTTTGGCGCCTTTGTGCTAATAAAGAGCAAGGCGAGTATCATTGGGGCAGCGGGTACAGTGGCACCGACAATGATGGCCGTTTAAGGTTCCCTGCACTCCAGCGAAAACTTTCTTTGGTTGTCGCAGCAGGGTCCTATTTTCCCAAGTATGGGCCATTTTTCGCAACTGGCATTAGGGCCCAAGCCCCCCCCCGCTACACTTTCATTCAAAGTAAAAGTGTAAAAGCAGCATTCGCACAGGCGTTGTTATATGACCATTTGTGCTTCCCGTGCCAGTCTTACTCTCCTGCGGCATCCTCCGGTCTTGGGCTGAAGATTTGAGCTGGGGAGTTAAGTTCCTTAACGTATAAGGGGGTTGTAATCGCCGCATGACCAATATGCTAGGCAGCCATATATTCCTTGTGATTTCTCTCCCGTTTCGGAAAAATGTATGTGCTGCCCCCCCCTTTTTTATCTTAAAGAAGTGGGTTTCGATACAACCCTCGCCCCACTCTCCCGAAGGTTGCAATTCAACATTGGCGGCATTGAGTTGGAGCGGCCCCATTCCAAAGTCCGCGCTTAGTGGTGAATTTCTCCACAAAGAGAGACATATCTCCACCCCTTTTCCCCACCGCCCTCTCTCCCGTCGTGCGTGCCAGCCCGGGCGGGGGCAGTTTCCCGGGCTGGCGACCGTCTGATTGCAGCCGCACCCGAGTACTTCACATGTCTTAAAAGACCATTTAGTGGTTAACGAGGCTTTGTGGTGTTTTTCACCCCTTCTTAGAGCCCCTGCATCTCCGCTCTGTGGGGAGCGGCGGGGGATCCGTGTTCGAGGCTCTGTCCCTGGGGCTGGTTGCGCACGGGTGCTTGCACCTGAAAAAGCACTCAAGTGCCGCCCGCACTCCTAAAAGCAGTAAAATATCCCTGCCAAATACTTCCCGCGGAGAGAGGCTGCGAGACACGCTGGGACAGCCATAACCGGGCAGACCCACGCTGTACCGACCGCGTTTATCCTTCATTTTAGTATTTCGGAGGCATTGGTGAGCAAAATTCCCCATAATGTTCGGGAATTATGAGATCAGATGAAGCAGGTAGAGACAACTGAGCCACGCATAAACATCACAGAACAAAGAATATCGGTAGTGGCATCGATGGCACCACGGGTTTCTTCTAAGAAAATACTTTGAAGTTTATCTGTGTCTGTTTTCTATATGCGCAATATTAGATCTGAAAGTATTCTATTGCTTTCCAAATGTACTTCGGTAAATAATCTGGGATGGTATGAGGTTGTATTACATTTCTGGGTATCTGTGGGTTATAAAAGTAACGCACCCAGGACCCTCCCTCGGGAGCATCTGTTTTAGACTTCGTTCAGGTCACAAAAGCACTTTCGTTTCTGGTGCTTTGCAGCAGCTGTAAGATCTCCTTACAGTTCCTGGTTGCTCAAAGGGGCGACATGCTGGAGATTTATAGGCGCTGGGGAATGTCACTGAAAATGCGCCTGCTAATAACATCTTCTCCAGTGGCAAACATTTTAAAGATGTCCCTGGGCCGTTAAAACCGGAAGCCATGTCCGCTAGGGGGGTACAGCCACTGCTGCATCCGCAGAAAGTTGCCACTTTAGCAGTAGGCGAGCATAGATTACCGAAGGCTTGGGAACATGTTAAGGCACACTCAGAATGCGGAGCATGATGAGCCCACCATGGATTCTCTCACTAACCCCTCTAGCAGTGACGACCAAGTCCCCATAATCACTCTCCCTCGGATGCATTGATTAGTTATATAACACCATACCAGTAAAGATGTCAGAGCACTTTGCATCACACACACATTACACAGAGACAGTCAATCATGCGTGCGTAAATCGGGGAAAAGGAAATGTTAAAGAAGCCAAAAGACTACAAGAAGTAGAAGTCACATGTCATCCATACTGGTAGGCAGGACTGGTAGGCTAGGAGTGCTTGGGGTGGAGAAGCACAAACTCAGAATTGTAAAAGAAACAACATAGTTGGGAGTTTCTCTTTGATAATGAGAATCGAGTTCTACCCGAATTAACCCCTTTTGCAACATTAAATCTATGCTGTAATGTATACTTTGCAGGGCGTATGCAGTTCTACGGTGAAAGTTAATAGCTCACGGTTCTATATTAGGACTTTAAGATAGAAATGGCGGTGAGGGACCCAGTAGAAGAAGTCATGAAAAGAGCGGAAATGAGTGCATAATCCAAAGCCGTCCGCCCAAAAAGAGCATTAATTAAGGCCTAACTCTCCGAAAGGAGCATGACCCGATCAGTGTAGTACAAAAGCTACCCATTTTCGTTGCGAAGGCCAAATTAAAACCCGCGTGAAACCGGATTTTGGCTAGATGTTGGCCTCCGTAAGAAAGAGCACACCATTTCTTGACACGCCAGGTTAAAAGCATCAGAAATTTACCAATACCGCTTATGGCTATGACAATCCAGATTGCTGTGGAAACACATACACATCTATGGCCAAACTCCAGCAAATGGGTCTGGTGGTGGGAGGGCAGTCTTCCTGCAAAGCCCCGTCGTCTCACTCACCACTCGTGGCACCCATACGCATAATGTTCAACCACAGGAACGTCTGACTGAACCGGTGAGAAAAGCGGGGCGGAAGTTGTAAAGTGAGCATGCTTTTACCATACAGGTGCCCTGCGCTTTCAAGTACTGTGAAAACGGATACAGAATGGGGGTCAGAATACATGTGCATCTCTATTAATAAATCGTGAAGTTATTCTGCATAGTGAGGGATTGTTGCAAATTGGGTCAGGGAATCTCTGCCCGTGAAATGCATAACGATCAGCTTACAGTCTATGGCACGGCGACGTATTCCTACAATTTGTGCAGATGAATGTGCTCCCAAACAATTAGCCTGGTTGATAAATGATTAAAACAATTCCCTTAATGTTCATTTCCGAAAAGCTTTTCCATTCTATCTATTCTGCACACTCAGCGTAGATAGAGACTGAGAATCTATATTGGGTAGCAACGTAATCCAACTCGAAGTTGCAGATGCCATTTCTCGTTTTCAGTGGGAGAAATTCGCCCCAGCAGCAGACAAAAGGATGACCCCAATGCCAGAAGAGGCGTGGTCATGGGTGGACCTGGGTTGAAAACATTGCTGAACAATGCGCTGACCACAAAGACAAGCACCCGGTACAGTAAATGCTGGGACACATTCAGGGCCAGGACAGGGCTAGAAGGGGACCAGTGGGCCTCACAGGAAGTGGTCATAGAGTTCATTGAGTGGGCGTTTATGTCAGGGAAGACAAACAGATGGGCCCGGGCACACCTAAACGCAGTGGCGAACTGCTCAAAAATGGGGGAACAGGCAGACCCACCTAGGGCTTTCAAATGCAGAATGGCAATGAGGGGCTGGAGTAGGCCGCAACAGCCAAAGAAAGACGCAAGGCGACCCATCCACTTTAACATGCTGCAAATGATGCTGGCGGCACTAGCAGAAGGGTGCTCCTCAGAGCACGAGGTAGTGCTACTTCGTGCAACTTTTGCGATGGCATTTTTTGGGGCTTATAGGGTCAGCAAGCTAGTAGCCCCATCAGTTAATAACCCAGGGTCGGCCTGAATCCACAGAAAGGATGTAGAGATAGGCGAAGGCCACATGGACGTGCTGCTGCGGCGGTCCAAGACAGACCAGGCAGGCAAGGGAAAGTGGACCAGGATACACTGCATCAAGGATGCAAATTGCTGCCCGGTGTGCTTACTACAAGACCACCTGGGGCAAGGGGAGCTGAGCCAGGGGCCGCTTTTCAGGCACAAGGACGGGCCTTTCCTCAGCCGCTTTCAGTTCATAGCTGTAATGAGGAAAACCCTGGAAATAATGGGTCTCCCCGTGCGCGAATATGGCTCCCACTCTTTCAAGATAGAGGCAGCCAGGACGGCAGCTGGGCTTGGGTTGGAGGATGGCCTGATCAAGGGAATAGGGCACTGGAAGTCCAGCGCATTTAAGCGTTACAAACACCCGACGGTGGACTGAGTCCGATTTCTCCCTGCCCCATCGAGGTCCAAGAAATTCACGAAAGAAGGTGCGGATCATGGGACACTCCTACGTGACGCGGGCGCAGAAATGGGCGGCGGCCAGACGCGATTTTGGCGTGATATGGCTGCGGGACACTGAAATAGAATGGTGGGGGCGCTCGGGAATGAGATGGGACCAGCTGCTACCCGCGGCGCGGGAAGCGTTGAAACAAGGTGGCAGGCCAGATGCGGTAGTGGTCCACCTGGGAGGGAATGACTTAACAGCATTGGGAAGGCGAGCGCTACTAGAGGACATGCAGAAAAGCCTCACGGCTTTGGCATGCCTGATCCGTCCCGCAGAAGTAATCTTTTCAGAGATCATAGGGCGGAAGGCCTGGCAGGGGGCAGTGGACCTGGGGGCAGTGGAGAATTCCAGGAGAAAACTTAATATCACCATGGCCAAAGTGTATAAGGCCAATGGATGGGGCTTCGTGAGACACGGTTTTATAAAATTGGGGTCTCCAGGGTACCACCTGGAAGATAGGGTGGGAATGGACATGTTCCTGCTGAACATTGTGGGGATACTGGAGCAAATGGGCTTCAATTAGGAGCAAGAGGAGAGGCCAGGGTAGGGGGGAGCTCCCTCCGATCGAGAAACCGTAGGAAGCGTGGCGGAACAAACACAAAGAAGATAGAACAAAGAGAAAATTACTAGAAGGTAGATGGAAGGCTCTCACAGTGTCCTTGGGATGCCTCACGGCAGGGGCACTGAGGGAGCCAAGGGGCGGCGCGCCGCCATAGAAAGAGTAGATGTGATGCTCCCGCAGGACCCTTGGGATCCTCACGGCAGGGGTACCGAGGGAGAAGATGGCAAGGACTCAGCCTCAGGAAAGGTAGAGTACATGCTCAAGTAAGGTCCTTGGGATGCCACACGGCAGGGACCCCTGGGAGAAGGGAGGGCCCACAAAAGGGTTACAGGGCGAGCGGGACGGCACTTGCAGCCCAGGCAGGTCCAGACGGGCACCCTCCAAATCGGTAGCAAGCTGAAGCCTAGACCCGTGAATCGAAGCCCAGAAAAAGGGGCCCCTCCCCGGAAAATTGAGGAGGCTGGGTCCCTAATGCAAGAGAAAGAATTGCAATGAGCAATAGAGGAAAAGATAGAACATGGTCATTGAATGTGGTTATGACCAAGAACGTTTGAAAGGATAACATTTTATGTAAATAAATGTTATGTTGATGAATAAACTGCGACCTTTTCAGGCACCAAAGAATGTTGTCAGTGGTGATTTAAGGTAAAAGCGCGCAGTTGGTGGAAACAGTGGAGGGGAGCGGGGCGGGACGACTCGCCGCCTGGAAGGGGTTTGGACCCGGGCCGGGAAGGCGAAGCCGGACCCCATAGGGGCCCGGGTAGAACGCCGGCCGGAGGCGGGAGCCCTCCCCCGCCCCCCTATTAGCATGCCGGCTGGGCCGGCGGGGGCCAGGATTGGCCCCCATAGACAAAGGGAGCCCCCCCCAATCAGGGGGCGAGTTAGGAAGCGCAAGGGGGGGATAAGAAGGGGCCAACGGCCCTAGGTGAGCACAATTCCCCCACCTTGCAGGAGAGAAGAAGAGAATCCCACCCACCCACACCAAAAAACACGGGCGTCGCAGCCGTAAGGGAAAGAGGGTAGCGGAACAAACACAAAGAAGCTAGAACAAAGAGAAAATTACTAGAAGGTAGATGGAAGGCTCTCACAGTGTCCTTGGGATGCCTCACGGCAGGGGCACTGAGGGAGCCAAGGGGCGGCGCGCCGCCATAGAAAGAGTAGATGTGATGCTCCCGCAGGACCCTTGGGATCCTCACGGCAGGGGTACCGAGGGAGAAGATGGCAAGGACTCAGCCTCAGGAAAGGTAGAGTACATGCTCAAGTAAGGTCCTTGGGATGCCACACGGCAGGGACCCCTGGGAGAAGGGAGGGCCCACAAAAGGGTTACAGGGCGAGCGGGACGGCACTTGCAGCCCAGGCAGGTCCAGACGGGCACCCTCCAAATCGGTAGCAAGCTGAAGCCTAGACCCGTGAATCGAAGCCCAGAAAAAGGGGCCTCTCCCCTCCCAGGAAAATTGAGGAGGCTGGGTCCCTAATGCAAGAGAAAGAATTGCAATGAGCAATAGAGGAAAAGATAGAACATGGTCATTGAATGTGGTTATGACCATGAACGTTTGAAAGGATAACATTTTATGTAAATAAATGTTATGTTGATGAATAAACTGCGACCTTTTCAGGCACCAAAGAATGTTGTCAGTGGTGATTTAAGGTAAAAGCGCGCAGTTGGTGGAAACAGTGGAGGGGAGCGGGGCGGGACGACTCGCCGCCTGGAAGGATATATACATCGTTATCCTTTTACTCTGGGGTGCTGCTCGTGGATGCCCCTTGTGGGTTCCCGGGGTCGTAGACTTGGACGTTTGGTTTGAGTTTGGACCAGGTGTCTAGGTTTGCCTTTGTGAATCAGGCCCTAAGCATTTCACACTTGAAATTTCCAGCTATCCAATTTTGCAGATTTTAACTCCATTCATATTTGGCAGACATATTGTTGGTCACCTAATATCAAGTTTTACCTGACTTAATAATTGATGGTAATGCACATGGGACTTGATTTTATCATCCCTGTTTACTTGATTCAAGCTTTGATAAAAAAGAAAACTATTATGGACTAAGACTTGAATCTTTAAATGTGCTCTTACGTCAGTGTTTTTTTGCTCAGGCTACCAATTGTTAAGTGTGTATTATATGTGGACTTTGGTCTTCATCTTTACAACGTGGGGTAGTCGTTGTATGTTAGCCTTTGAGCACTTACACTTATTGCAATATTTGAATTGAGAAATTTGTACACCACCCAGCGCAGTATTTCCCCTGCTACCTTTCTTTGTTAAGTTTCGACCCTAATTGAGGCCTGATGGCAGATTACGTAGATTGCACCAATGCCGATGCAACTCCTTCCATACCATAATCGTCAGGCCGGACTGGCCCTACCAGGCACCAGGCGTATTCCTGGTGGGATGACAGGGTGTGGGGCCAGTTTTACTGCTGGTGGGGGCTAGTTTTGTTGCTGGTGGTCGAGCCGACTGCGTTTCCTACCTGCATTGCTTCAGCACTTTACAAACAAACAATGCATTACAAACGTTTTAAAGTGTGCCCAGTCAGACAACACTCACTGCAAAACCATTTGTTTTTGAACTTGGTTGGTTCTTGTCTCTTTCAGGCTCGTCAAGAACAGCCCTGTCCTTCAGGGATTCAGGGATTCAGGGACAAAGGGGGTGTGGGGTCGGCTGTTGTTTGGCTCAGAGAGTCCAATACAAATATAAAGACCCTTCATAATTCAAAACAGTGCATTTCGTTAAAATGTGACCATTGCAAAGCATTTCAGTTTAGTAAATGATGTTATATCATTACATTTAGTGACAATTGTTAGAATTGATACTAATCATCAACTTAGAGACATTCATGCTCCTCCGTCCCTGCCCTGAGAACGAGCCAAGAGGGAAGTCAGTTGTCTTTTGCCCTCTGTATGTGGCATAGGGTGTTCGCTATAGCTGGAGATACAGAACAGGCTGTTGTTTTAGTGCAGCACACACCCTGAACTGATGTATTTAAAGGTGCTATCATGTGGTGATGAAGTAAAAGGAGGCACTGTGAAAAGAGTAAGAGCCCTATTATCAAGGGGTTTGCTTCGCTTTTGCACCACGAGAAGTGGTGCATGTGTGACGCAATCCTAAATGAAATTTATCAAGCCATGTAAGGCCACTTTGTGTGGCCCTGAGAGGCTTGATAAATCAGGAGTAACGCAACACAGCACAAATCACTGCATTGCGTCACTCTTCCCTGGGAAGACGATCCATGGGCGTTGCATGAGTGTGCCCACTCAACTGCCATGGATTTTGAAGCATTCCCAGATTTACTATTATTGATAGACCTGGGAATGCACCAAAATGCTACCCCTTCCCGGGGGAGGTGTAAAGAGGAGAAATATCTTTATTTCTCCTTGTTACTTCCTCTTCCTTATGTGGTGCATTCTGCAGCACACAATGATAGAGGAATATGGCTCAAGGGAATGTTTTTGTGCAGGAAGGTGCCCCTTCTTGCACAAAAACAATCCTGTATGTTACACAGGCACCCTTGCACCATGGTGCAAGGGTGCCTGCTTTGGCGTTAGGTAGCCTATTGTCAAAGCCAGCGCTGGGAAAAGGCAGGAATGCAACGTATTGTGATAAATACAGCACATTCCTGTCTTCCTCCCAACCAACACTGTTACAAAGAGCAAACACCATACAAAGTATTATAAGACTACTCAAGAGTTTGTGGAGCTGAACAACATCCTTCATAACAATATCTGTTAGACCCCGCGGTTTCCGGCTGGCTGGGATGCATCAACGCCAGTCAGAATCCACCATTCTAGATAGGATGAGTATGATACACATGTCCAGTAACCTGTGCTCACCCTTGAGTAGCTTGGCGCTGAGCAGTCAGGCTTATCCTCAGGGCCCAAGTGTAGACTATTGGCACAACACCACCCTCGCAACTCACTGCGTACATCACAAAAAGACTCCACACCGTATGCATCAAACACTGTTCTTTGTATTACACACACATTGAAATCAAAACAAGATACACATTGTATATAAACTTTACAGGTATATGCAATTGTCAAGCTTTCCCATTAGCAGAATGGTCAGGCTATCACTGGTCTTTGACTATGCCTCGTGACCAAGCCCCTCAGTCACTCAACTACGCCAGCCAATAATACACGTTGCCCCTGCTGGCGCCCCGTTGACTAGACAGTCGGAACCACCTAAAACTTAAAGAAACAGTTACTTAGTTTTGTCCATCCGGATTGCTATCCCTCCCCCCTATGGACAAAAGGTTGTGACCCAGGAAGCTGGCACACTTCCAAGTCTGGAGAAATGTTTCCCCTCAGGTAGAGGTGCGAGCTGCCGTAGCTCCTGAGAGCCAGCCGTAGGTGCCCACAAAGCACACAAAGCCCCTCGGGCCATGTCACGATGTTCTCCACAACAAAGTACCTTGTGGCATAGGTCCAGGGAGCCAGCAACCTCGGATGAAGGCTGAAATGTCAGGCACTGTCATCCTCCCTTTCTGAAGGTTGAAGACAGTCTCAGCTCAGGTCCCCCGACACCCCTCGGACACCACACGCTACAGAGTACAATCCAGAGCAGGCCCCCTGGTTGCAAGCACGGGTCCCTCAGAATCTGCAAGCTTCCCACACACCCCTAGAACTCCTCCCTTCCCGGCACCTCAGGTGGCTGCTCATCTTTACGAGCACACTCCTCTTCACTTCACAGTATGATGATGATGGTATACGTCAGGAAGGTGCTTGTCCCAAACGACGATCTCTTCCATCTGTTTCCACCGCACCCTGCGCTGTCCTTAGGATCTTCTGCAAACAGTGAGATCCTTTGTGTCTCTGGGATCTCGTGCACAGGAGGCCAGCCAACTAGCCCTAGGAGAGTACTTAGGGACCCAGGCCACAACAGCTGGCATTGAGCTGCAGGCCAGCAACGTCCAGGCAAAATCCACCTAGTGATAGTCCCCTTCCTAGAGCACGACAAGCTCCAGGCTACCACAAGACTGTGAGTATAATCCAGTTGCAGTCCCTCCTGCCCTTATGTTGCCTCATGTCGATGTCCCTACATCAAACCAGCGCAATATGGTTCCAAATCCAAAAGCGTCTCTACTTTTGGAGGCCACAGCCCTGGTAGTTATACCCACATTGGCCTTTGAAGATACAATCAGTTTAAAAGGCCACCTTTGAAATCCACAGGCCCTCTTTAAATGTTGTTCTGTCTGCCATCCTACCCCGGGAGGTTTGATCACTTTCTTTAGTGGGGCCAAGACCCTGCCCCTTGGAATGCAGGTGCCAATTCCATCCCCACGTAACCATCCCAGAAAAGCCCCTCAGAGTCAGAGGTCCACAGTTTCCCTTGAGCCCCTAGTTTATGGCCTTCTATCAGGAATGCACAGATGTAGCTGTCCCACTAGCACCCTGATGTGTATTGGAAACAGACCGACAGGCACACAGAGCCACAAGCATCGAAATGCCCACTTTACCAAAGTGAAATTTCCACCTACGTAATGGTGGATCCATTTGCACTACCGGAGAATTCGTTATTACGAACTAATTGGTATCAAACACTATACTACTACTATTCTGCCCGCAAAAAATACTGCTCAATAGTTCTTCCCTATATTTCCCATGCCTATCCAATGTGAGAAGCAGGCCCCATCATACTGAACACACCCCACCCTGTCACCAGAGAGAACTTCGATATAGCAAGAGACATGCAAAACCTTGGAACATAGCTTTTTAAATGCCAAGAAGTAACATTAACCTGCTCACACAGGACCCACCAGGACAAACCTATGGCACGATTGATGAGCTACCTCAGTGAATGGCACAACCAGTGCTGCAGGCCCACGGAGCAGCATTCGAGATACATGCCCTGGGTATATGTCTTACCCCTCGACAAAGGACTTAAAGCTAACTCGAATCAGCCAATCATGTATACACCAATCACCAGTATGTATATGACGAGCACAGCGCTTTGGCACTGAATGGCTGTGTCAAATGCACTAAAAGTCCTAAGGCTAGCACCTAGATCAGCGGAAAACTGGGAAGGACAAAAGCAAAAAGTCGAGGCAAAGCACCCTAGAAAGGGCCATTTCCAACAATATTTCGGGGCAATAATAGAAAAAATCTTTGCTGCCTGGATAAAGCAAATAATTCTATCCTCACATTTGTTGACTGTGGGCACTGGATCATGACATTTTGCTAAAAGTCTTGAGCCATTGGCTGCAGAGTCTGGATCCATTCTGGAATAGAGGTGCTCCCTCCTGTTCAAACACAGCAAATGACCTAAGAGTAGATTAATAGAACCATCATTCTATAGGGGTTATAACAGTGTGCCCTAAGGGTCATCCTAATTCTGCCTAATCTTCAATAAACATTCACTGTTCTAGCTGCCAACCTTCACTGCAACTCCCTTATCATTGTTGTACCCTTTGGTCTAGTATCAGCTTGCCTTTTAACCGACCCTAAATGAGACCTAATTGTGCATTACACTGGTTACACTGATGCCCTTGCTATTCTTCACCCATATTAGCACCAAACAAATGGGCAAGAGAATAAGGTTATAAAGGTAAGTGGATATGGGTTAATAGTTAAGATTAGTGGTAAGGGGATACGTGGTTAAGGTCAAGTGGTAAGGGCAAGTAGTTAAGCATGAAAGGCTAATGATTTAGAGTAAGGGGTGAGGTTTAGCCTAAGTGCAATAATGGTAAGGGTTCGGGTTATGGAATTAGGGCTAGAGGGGTAACGGGTAATTGATTAAAGGTGTAAGGTAAGGGTATGAGTAATGGCTAAGGGATTATTGGTATCAGGATATGGCTTAAGGGTTATGAGTAAGGGGTAAAGCCCACGAGGAAAGATTTTAGGGTGTAATAGTAAGTGGTTATGGGTTAGGAGTTACAGGTAAGGAGGTTAAGATTTTAAGTGGTTTAATTATTCTTGATAACAGAGTAAAGTAAAAGTCACAAGGTAAATAAACAGACTATGAGATGACCCCTTCCTCCCTTATTCCTTACCCTTAATCCTGACCCTAATCCCCAAACCCTCTTTCCTAATCCTTAACCCCTGACCCTTAACCTAACCCTGTACCCTTAACATAACATGTGTATTTGTAAAGCGCACTTTCACCCAGAAGGGTATCTTGTTGCTGAATAACAGAGGTTTATTGTTACCTAACTCAATGGTTCTCATTTTATCAACCTCAGAAGGATAAAAGGCCGACAGGATACGCAAGGATTGAACCTGTGACTGTGAGGTCAAACACAAGCCCCTACGGGGGGAAGCATTAGTCCACTAAGCCACCGGACCCGGCTTTGCTAATGGCTTTATCCCTTAACCTATTTTCTCCTTACCCACCACCCTAAACCCCTTACCATCTTATCTTTAAAGCCTTACCCACTTCACCACACCTTTTCACTGTAGGGATGCATTATAATCACATGTGTAGACTGCATCTGCATATAACCTTTTGTCGTGCTAACCTAAGTGTTAGGATCTTATAACTTGATAACATGAACGTGATGTGTTTAGGCCAAAATGTAGAATATGTGAAGAAATAACGTGGAAAATGAATGTAACTAGCAGAACATATTAACTGAAATGCTTGCGTTGTGCAACAGACAATCATTTCACTATTGAATGTGTTTATTAATCGTCTCATTTTATATGTAGGTGAAATTATTAACTGTATATGACTAAATTTCTATATAACTTCGTAAAGTTCATGTTCCATTTCTCTTATTTTAGCTGAATTTTGTAGGCCTGAAATGTATTTTCCCTGTAAACTCTTGCATTAGAATTTCATGTGCACGTTGGATTCTGTTCTTTCTTACGTTTGTGTTGCTTCCTTGTTAGCTAGAATATTGTCTTTGTTTTAGGAGTTAGGCAAGGAGAAAAGGGGATACATTGAACGTTGATACTGATATGGAAAACTGTTGTACTTTCTCACCGGAAAAAGCGTGGGAATCAAGTTGTGATTGTGTGGCAGAAGCAACTCCAGCCGTGGTCGCAAGATCACCGGAGAGGACAAGCCAAGCTGAGGGGGTTCCTGAAGGGGCTGGATACCCACTAGGTTGAGCTGAGGGGGGGTCAAGCTACACAAGGCCCAGGTATAGACTCTGAGGGAGATGGGAACGTTGCAAGCGCTGTAAAGCCTGACTCAGCAGAAGAGACTGGTGCGGAAAGCAGGAGTGCTGTGCCAGAGATACGCCTCTCCTGAGTGGACTTACCAAGCTACAAATGCCGGAGAGAGTGAGATCCGGTATGCCAATATTGATAGCTGAGATCGAGTTGAGAGTTACTGGAATAGAAGCGAATGCTCTTTTGTCATTGACTGTACCATATCCACCGAGGCTGAGTGGCTTACGGAGTTTGATCTTGGGAGACCTCGAATTCCCGAGTTTCGGAAATCAGTCACCGCCTCAGGGGATTGCAGCATTCCAAGTCATCGACAAAATTGTCTCTGACCTCATAAGGGATGTAAATTGAACATTGAACTGTAAATAAAAATAAAAACCTTTCTTAAAAAAGATAACCTAGGCCCGAGTGGAAGAAGAACAAAAATAGGGACCTTTCCGTAGAAGAAGAAAGAGGGCTAGGGAAGTTTTCCAGGCTGTGTAAATATTGTGCCAGAGACTGAAAAAAGTTTTCCAAGATCTCAAGAAACTGCCCAAAGACTTTGTTGTACAGAAATAAGAGGAAAGAGAAACAGACATTGTGTTGATCCTCTTACAGTTACAATCCGAGCCAATTTGAAAATGGAGTCTGGAAATCCAAACCATAGGCACAAATGTATAATAGGTACACTTATTGTTGGAGTAGTTATAGGGATAGCTGTAGTCATTATTATGTCCACACGAAGCTGAGGTTAAGGGAGTTGGGGTACATGGGACGCCCACACCTACTGCCTCTAGCACAAAAGAAGGTACACTAGGATCTGATAGAGGCTTAATAGAGCAAACCAGTCTCTTACTACATGTAAATTTGTCTAAAGGTAATTATACACTGAATGCTTATGCGAAATTGCTGTATGAGTATGTGGATACTATGGATGTGAAAGACTGTTATGTGTGCATGCACTTGTCTACCTTAGTCGAAGAGGGCATAAGGTATCATCACCTGCCCATGACATATAGTATTAGTAGTAGTCTGCTTATTAGCATGTTTTATGGAAAGGGTCACTACGAGTACTATTTCTCGAATTATGATTTGGTGCTTTCAGAAGTTCCAGTTTACAAGCACCGGAACAAATACGGGTATTATAAGCAAGAAGAGAGAATGCGAAAGTAACTGACGCGCACGTAGTGCGCTCCCCCAGGCAACAAATTCAGGCCGGACAGGCCTATGCCTTCCGCCCAACAGTTAGCTATGGGTCTGCTGCAGTCCACCAACCCCCAGACTTTTGCTTGGTCGGACTCGGAGGGGCCACAGCCAGCACAGGCAACACAAGATACGGAACTCCAGAGTCAATCACTGTCGGCAAAAATGGACAAGGTCCTGAGCGCAGTGGAGAAGCTGGGCGAAACGATGGAACAAACTCGCTCCTCTTTAGAAGCAAAAATTGACCAAGTGGCAACGGACTTCACTCTGCTTCACGCAGATCACAGAAAGCTAGCGGACAGGGTACAAGCCCACAAAACGGCGATCACAGAGCTCCGCCCCTCCACCAGCTCAAACACAACTACAATGCTCAACCTTGCGATTAGGATGTAGACCCTGGAGGAGAGGCTAGAGGACGCGGAGGGTGATCATGGCGCAACAATGTGCGGGTGGTGGGTCTGCCGGAGGACGTGGCAGGCAAGGACCCAGTGTCCTATGCAGGGTAGTGGATACGGGGCTTGCTGTCCGAAGATGTGCTGTCACCCCAATTTGTCTTGGAGCGTGCGCACAGAGTGCCGGCCCGTAGGCCACCCCCTGGAGCGAGACCTAGACCCTTCCTGATCCAGCTATTACATTTTAGGGATCGAGACGCTGTGCAGAAGGAAACCCAAAAATCCCCAAGCATAACATTACGCAATGCCAACGTCATGCTCTTCCCAGACGACGCTGCGCAGGTCCAAAGGCGCAGAAGCTCCTACCAGTCGGTGAAGAAACGTCTCCGAGAACTGGGCATGCACTACTCCCTCTTGTTCCCGGCCCGGCTTCGTGTGGTGGCAGAGGGATCCACACACTTCTTTGACTCTCCCACAGAGGCTTGGAAATGGCTAGAGGAGCTAGGGCTATCCTCAGGACGCCCAGAACCTGGAGCCAACACGAAGACGCGACGAGACGGAAACCACCGGAAGCGAAATACACATAAAGCTACAATGCCGTCAACCACGCAGATTACACTCCCCAACCTGGAACAGATCATTACGGAACACCGGAAGGCCATACAGATCGCAGCAGCAATGGGCGACCAATCTCACAGCTCGGATCCAGACATTGAGTCTGTACAATCCATGATTGAGGAGGAACAGACCCATTCGTGGCCCGAGGGGCTGGACTCACCCAGCCTCCCTGAGGTAACGCCGCAGACATCAGATGACATCATCTAACACACGCAACTCCAGAGTGCACCGCACTTCACTGTCGCCCCAAGTC
Organism: Calotriton arnoldi; assembly: GCA_963921515.1. Taxonomy (NCBI): domain Eukaryota; kingdom Metazoa; phylum Chordata; class Amphibia; order Caudata; family Salamandridae; genus Calotriton; species Calotriton arnoldi. The sequence continues at coordinate 6,036,707 of CAWUFW010000104.1, read as the reverse complement.
GCAGAAAAGCAGCCAGACGGAACAGCACACCGCCTTATGATCACAAACTTGAGCCACAATGCTGCAACATCACAGACGCATAAAGAACTTGCCGTGCTCTGCTGCCCTCTGCAAGGGACTATATCAGAGATTAATCTAAAGGGCACCAGAAACCGTCATCACCGCACATCTCAACCCCATCTTGAACTTAAGTTGTTTTGAAGCAGGATGTATCTGCGACGAGGTTTGGGAGGACCCGGGTTGGGGCCCATCTCCGATAATGTTTTTCAAGTTTCACTGTTTATTCCCTTACATGTCTTCTCACACACCCCGCACCGGAGCACACAGCATTTAGAACTGGCGCGTTCACATAATCCTAGTGATAGAGAGTGAGAGGTGTGGTGCAGCGGCCAGGGCAGCTGACTTCGGAGCACAGGGTTCACGGTTCGATCCCCGGCTCCGGCGGCAGCTCAGCTTAGCACCATGTGACTCTGGGCAATAGCTCACTTAATTTCCACTCCGGCCCCCAGCGCCTTGAGACCCGTAAGGGTGAGTAGCTGCGCTATATAAAAACGGACTTACATAGAGGGTCAACAAGCCAATGGCGAACAGGGTGCTGCGCCCGGGCAAACAATGACCGCGAATGGCGCAAACTAATGTCATCACGTGGAACGTGAGAGGCATTCAAACCCCAGCTTTACTCCATATATTCGTACCTGCAGCGCAGGGCCGCTAGCATAGCGGTACTGCAGGAGACGCATATCACGCAGCCTGAGGCCACTAGACTCCGTAGGCACTGGCGAGGGCAAGTGTTCAGTACCAATTATTCCTCACAAGCAAGAGGGTCGCTAATATGGATCAGGGCTGGAACTCCTTTCATAGCAGAGGAGGTAGAGACAGATCCGCATGGCAGATATGTCCTCGTGCGAGGCCATCTCTACGGACAGGCCATCCTCATAGGGTCCATATACGCCTCAAATGTACAACAGCCAGCTTTCTTATGTCACCTCACACGTACGTTGGCACCCTGGGCAGATATTCCCTGGCTGCTGGGAGGAGACTTCAACCCAGTACTTGACACTCTTTTAGATCGTTCCTTTCCCCCACTGACGCGCACCTCCGCATCCTCCAATGCCCTGACCCTGCGCAAATGGCTTACACATTGGTCCCAGACAGATATATGGCACGCTCGAAATCCTGACGCCCGCATATACTCGTTCTACTCCCACGTTCATGGCCTACATGTGTAGCTGGAACTGATGTAGGTTCCCCCTCACTGCTGCCTCTTATCAAGACCGTCGACAATTTAGGCCGCAGACATTCCGACCACAATCCCCAACTACTGCAGCTAGCCTGGGAGACTGGCCCGCCAGTGGTCCCTACTTGGCGTCTCCAGCTGGCGGCACTGGAAGACCCTGTATTTCGGCGCTTCATTAGAAACAGCCACCACATAGTACTTTGAGCATAATGCCGGCTCCACCCACAGCACATCCGTTGAATGGGACGCGTTCAAGGTGGCCATAAGGGGGCACAGCATGGGGTTGGTTTGGAATATGCGCAAACAGCTTACTCGGGAAATAGGGGCACTGGAACAGGATCTTTTGCCCCACGAAACCCAAACGGCATCAGGCACATGCGACCCACGACTGCTACACAAGAAACAAAGCGAGCATGCCAACCTGTTAGAGCGGCTGCGATGCCTCAACTACAAAGCACACTCGGCACGCACGCATGCATTGTCAGACAGGCCTGGTAGACTATTGGCCTGGCTACTGCGCCAGGAACACCCCAGGCACCCCATACATGCCATACGCTACGCGGGTGGCCCAACGGTATATACCCAACACGAAATACATGCGGAGATGACCAGGCACTACGCAACCCTTTACCAGTCCAACATTACATCAGGCATGGACAGGACGAGAGAGTTTCTATCCGCAGCGCACTTGCCTACGATCACACCCGAACAAAATGAGACACTGTGTGCTCCGATTGAGCAAGACAAAATCAGAGAGGCAATAGCAGCATTGGCGACAGGAAAAAACCCTGGCCCAGACGGTCTCCCGTCCAAATTCTATAAGGCGTACACGACGATATTGGCGCTGTGCCTCCGGGAGGTCTACACTGCGGCACTAGAAGAATCCATCCTCCCACAAACACTAAATGAGGCGAAATTGGTCTCGCTACCCAAACCGGGCAGAGACCCTGAAGAGCTGGGCCCGTATAGACCCCTAGCTCTATTAAATACTGATTATAAAATTCTGGCGAAGCTGCTGGCAGACTGGCTGGCGCCATTGGTCCAAATGCTGGTACACGAGGACCAAAATGGGTTCGTCCCAACGCGAAGCACATCCTTGAATCTCCGCCGGTTCTTTAGGGTTGCCAGATATGCACCGGAGCTTTGGCCCCGAGCGGGATGCCTGATATTAGACGTAGAAAAGGCATTCGACACCCTAGGCTGGGACTTCATTTCGCGGTGTTGCCACTATACGGGCTCGGGGAGGCATTCATTCGGATGGCTCGACTTTTGTACAGTGACCCAGTAATGAGGGTGCGAACAGGCCCATACGTGTCTGCTCCGATCAAAGTGCGGAGGGGCACCAGACAGGGATGCACTCTGTCCCCACTGCTGTTCTCACTTGCAGTGGAGCCGCTAGCAGCAATGTTTCGGGTGAAGGGCATGGGCTTGGGGATCCCTCTGGGAGATAACACACACATTATCTCACTATATGCAGACGATCTCCTCCTGTACCTAAAAGATGTGCATACAATCCCGGGAGAGGTGGCACACATTCTGGGGGAATTTGCTGCCGTGTCAGGATTGGTCATTAATGCATCTAAGTCTTGCCTTTACCCATTTGATGGGGCACCCCTCAACCTGCGCTATGTACTCAATGGCACGGAGATTGAGTGGCAAACGCAAACATTCCAATACCTGGGAATCCAAGTTTAACATCGCCCAGAGGACATGTTTGAGGCCAACCTAGGCAGGACAGTGGCTTCCATCCGATCACAAATCGCATTCTGGGGAACGCTCCCGCTAACGATCATGGGTTGGGTGGCTTTGAAGAAAATGGTAGTTCTGCCGCGGCTGCTGCACTACTTCGCCAATCTTCCGATATATATCCCGCCAGCCTTCTTCAAGACCTTGGAGGGGATGGTGAGAGGGCACATCTGGGGGGCCTCCCACAATAGAGTAGCTCTCCGGAAGCTCTACCTACCAACAGATCAAGGGGGGCTTGGGCTGCCTAACTTAGAACACTATTACCTAACAGCCCAACTACAATGGGTGGCCGGATGGCTCTTGGAGCGGCGCCTGGCGGAAACGGCAACGGATCTACCGGCTCTGACCCACCAAGCTCTTTTCTCCCTATTTCACCAATGTAGCAAACAGAAGTCACCACCGCAATTACTACTGGACGTGGCGCATAGATGCCACTGCAGAAGTCTTTTCCTGACGCGTAGCATTAAGCTGTATGCTCCCGCACTGCCGCTAACTGGCACACCGAGAGACCACGCCCCATCACAGCCCGTGAGATGCGTAGTCTAATAGACAGCAGAATACAAGATGTGGGAGACCTGTATCATGAAGGAAATTTAATGTCCTTCGCCTCACTGGTAGACAGCTTCGGGGTAGCACCAGGACAATTCCTCATGCACCGAACAATCATAGCTACGCTACTCAAACACTGGGGGGACATGACGTTACAGCCCCCAACGCACCATCCAATATCTGCACATAATGGGCCAGGGGAGGCACCTCATTTAGTGGTTCACCGCCTCTCTCAGGGCACACGCAGCGCCACAGCTACTCTCTCTACGGGCGCGCTGGGAAGACGACCTACAGCGCCCTTTTACGGACGCTGAATGGAGCAGGGTGCTGAAAGGACCGACTAATATCCCGCGAAACATGCGCTTCCGTCTCATACAGTATTTCTTCACCCAGAGGGCATATCTCACCCCAGCGAAAATCAACAAATTTTATGACCAATACCTATGATTTGGGAGACCTGTATTCTACACCTCTACACAAACACCAAACGAACGAGATTCACCTCCTGGTTTCTAGCACTAGGGCTGATTGTCGCAAAGAGGCTGATCACAAAGAGATGGCGTTCATCCGAGCCCCCAGCCGTAAGTGCTTGGGAACGCTCCTTGCAGGTGTGGGCCACGGCGGAGAGCGTAGCACAACGCAGGGGAGAAGCATTGGGCCTACGTAAAGTCCCAATCACAGAGTGTTGGGATGCGATACTGCAGGAATTCATAGGTGGGAGCGAGAACCCAGAACCTGAAGCGGAACCAAATAACAAACAACTAGCAAGGGGAGCCTCTACGCGGCCTTGTAACAAACTTACACATATGCGTTACCCATGTGCAGCGCCAATAAAGGTAAACACTAACGGTACAATAGGCAGAGTATACCCGCTCCGCAAATGAACGTACGCCAGCTCCAGCAAGCATCACAACTCAACGACTATGGCTCTGGTCGCAAGGAGGTGCGACGCTAATCCTACACCCTAACCCAGTTAGTCTCAGTTACCCCCCGGCTTTTTGCCCAGCCCCCACCATCATTACAATAAAACAGTGATGCATACACGCTCCTTCAGTAGGCAAATCTAACCCATGACGATCAACACTAGGTCACGGAATACCCCCTGCCGGTTGCGGATCCGCGGTCCGGCCGGGTCAGACAATAGTTGGCAGATTGAGCTTGTCACTCAGTTTTCCTGCACTAGATAAAAGTAACAATTGTTACTGAAAATGTGATGTATTGTGACACTTATACTGCATCTGCTTGTTTAGCAATTGTAATGAGGTTTTAAACAGAAAATGCAATAAAACAGATTTAAACAAAAAAAGAGAGAGTGGGAAAGTATTTTGTACCTACAGTTACATTAGACACAGCTTACGTGCATAGACACAACTTAACTTGTACATTAACAGATATAGAGAAGAAGTTTGTGGACCAAGTAGAAGATAGACAAAGAGGACTAACAGTTAAATTAGATAGTAGGGAGGAAGTCTTTCAATGTACCAAGGAAGAATTATCTCACAAGGCTAAGGAAAGTTATGGTCCAATAGCTCTAGATTGGGAGCAACGAGGCAAGCTTTGCATTCAACAAGTACAGACACGTGACACCATTTTCGTAGGACAGAGTGCGTGCGAACACACATTTCTGATTGATGCTTCTTCGAAGAAATTCTTGCAAGAAGCTGTTCAAGTGGTACCAAGTGTGTACTTTGTATGTGGGGTAAATACATATGTTCGGCTTCCCAACAAATGGTATAGTACCTGTTATGTGGCTGTTGTGTTTCCAAAGATATACCACGTAGAGGATTTGAAGAGTTTGGAAGGGAAGTCATCACATAGAGAGAAACGTGGAATGAGTGCAGGGGAAATTGTGGGAGATATATTTGGAGCAATGATACCTAGTTTGGGAGTAGTTTTGAATGATGTCAAGATTATGAGTTTGTCAACTATAGTGGATAAGTTGTCAGTTAATACAGCTCAGTCGTTGTTGCTTGTAGACGGAGAGATGGTTTCAGTAAGAGCTATGGTAATGCAAAACCATCTTGCTTTAGATGTGTTACTAGCAGAAGAGGGCGGACTCTGTAAAATGCTGAAGTTCCAACAGTGTTGCACCTATATACCGGACAACAGTAAGGACTTGAGGAAGTATATATTAAATTCACTGATAAACATCAAGAGATACATGATCTGGCAACTGAGGGAATTTGGGGCAAGGATGGGGCAAGGATGGGGAAAGTTTTGGAAAGGTTGGAAGTTGGTTTCCAAATCTTGGAAGAGGGGTTCTTGGGTACATCTTAAAACTAATAGTGATTGTTGTGGTTGGGCATAGTGAGGGCATACAAGTGGCACACGCCAAGACAATTGGAGAATTCCATTAGAGAGAGAGAAAGAAGATTGTGGAGACTGCAGGACAGTCTCTATGAGAATCTTAAGTGCTTGGAGGAGTTCAGACAGAGGAGACTAGCTACGACATCTGTTTAGATCGGTCTACTCTACAGGGAATTGTAATGTTTGTGATGACACAGGTCATCAGAGGGGGAAACTGATGTAGCGCAAAATCAATTTTTCATTGTAGGGATGCATTATAATAACAGGTGTAGACTGCATCCGCCTATAATCTTTTGTCGTGTTAACCTAAGTGTTTGGATCTTGTAACGTGATAACATGAACGTGATGTGTTAAGGCCAAAATGTAGAATTCGTGAATAAATAACGTGGAAAATGTATGTAACTAGCAGAAAATATTAACTGAAACGCTTGTGTTGTGCAACAGACAATCATTTCACTATTGAATGTTTGTTAATCGTTTTATTTTATATGTAGGTGATATTATTAACTGTATATGACACAATTTCTATATAACTTCATAAATTTCATGTTCCATTTCTCTAAAATAATGTCTTTGTTTTAGGAGTTAGGCAAGGAGAAAAGGGGATACATGGAACGTTGATACTGATATGGAGAACTGTTGTACCATCTCACCAGAGAGAGCCTGGGAATCAAGGTCATCTAGTCACCACTCTGTGGCATCGCTGTACAGTGGAAAAGTACCTATGAAGATGTGGCTTGACCAGGTGGCGTGACCTTTAAAGGATCCTGGGAAGTCACCTGTAATATTGATGTATGGTAACTAGGGAAAGAGCCCCAACACTTCTTCTCTGCCTCGAGAAAGAGAGCATCTTAGAATGAGCTCTTTCTCAGTAGCTTCATGCTGCTTGACCCAACTGATGTGGGGAGACTTCTGAGGAAGACTCCACACGCGGGCAACTTAACTGATCATGCCCCCTCAAAATGCTTAACTAGGGATGTCATGTTAGTGCTAGTGTAGGGACAGATTAATGCTTTATTTTCACGAACCTTCGATGCAGGGGTACTTGGACATTTGTTCCTTAATCTTTTGTATCCTGATTCTTGAATTAATTATCTTGTGCATGTTGCACCGTCTTAATTTCATTCGTAGATTTGGCTTTTATTAGTCCCAATGTATTTCTACACACTCATCTTGAGGTGTTTGTATGTTCAGTTATTTTTGGCTTTGTAATAAACCAACTAACCCCATTTAGTAGTCTGTGATTCTTAAGGATCACAATTAAAATGATTGACTCGCTAACGTTTTCTCCCCCCTCCATGCTCTCATGCTGAGAAAAAGTACCATTGACTGAAGGTTCTAGAGCCGATCCAGAACACTGAGATCCGGCTCCATCAGACCCTTAACCCTTACCCTTACTTCCTTATCTCCGAGCCTCTTACTCTTCCTACAAATCTCCTAATGTCTTTATCCCCTTAGTTCCTTTCCCTTAACCCCATACCGTAAGCTCCTTACCTCAATCCCAATACTCTAACCACCCTTACACTAACCTCTTTAGCCGTATTCTTCCCCTTAACACCTTCCCATAACCCCATGTCCTCAACCCCTTACCCGCTTATGCGCTGCCACTTAACTTTTCCCTCTTACTCTTACCCTTAAGCCCTTACCTTTAACCATTTACCCCTTACCCTAAAAAATGTAATCGATAAAATATTACTTATGTAGTTTTTCATTGTGTTACTTATGATGAAATGATGATGATGATGAGATGGTCTATAATTAAGTTGTCATCCACAACAAAATACCACAAAGGAAATGGCATGACAATGTAATGGATGCAAACAAATGATATGTTCCCCATGTTTCGGCATGGGATCAAATGAGGGAACGTCTAGGGACTGGACACATGCAATGGGTGCTCCTTTGCCTAATACACCCTCTGAGGTTCTGTTGGAAACACTGAGAGATGTTTGCCACACCTTTCCTTATTCGGTGATGATCCACAATAATCTGATGTCTGGGAGATAGAACATCCATAATAAAAAATAATAACCTGGTATTTGTAAAGCGCGAATTAATCCCCCCTAAGGGTCTCAAGGCACTGGGGGCCGTTGGGAAGATTAAGCGAGCTATTGCCCCGAGTCACATGGGGCCGGGCTGAGCTGCCGTCAGCGCAGAGGATCGAACCGTGAGCCCCGTGCTCCAGAGTCAGCAGCCCTGGCCTCTGCACCACACCTCTCCCCTCCCATTAGGTTGATGTGTGGTTTTCTTTGTGGACACTCTGCCACAAGGCACTGGAAGCTCTACTGAGGAAGCAGCTGTAGCCAGATCTCTTAGAACCTTGATGGCATATAGAAGTAGAGGATTGGGGTGAACAGGCCCATCCACACTTGCCATTCTTCACCATACTGGCTGTGAATTGGCATGAAAAGGCACAACACACATGAAAACACACAGAGGTGGAGGGCACCAGAGTGCCTAGCTCCAAGATGGTCGCACCTCAGTGAGGCACCTTGGACCAGGGACAACTATCCATCAGAATCCTGATGCCTGCAGGGTAATACACTGCGCTATGGCCCAGCAATAGGATGGGGCTTGTACCCCTGGTGGAGAACAGAGCAGTTGATCAGATGTGCCATGGCGAGCCTGATCTGTGCAGTGGAGAAGAGTGTAATGTGGTTCAGCCTGTCAAGGTTTGTGCAGAGTTAAACGGACCTCTGCTGGCACTTGCCAGTGATGGGGAACTGCAAAATAATGCCTGCCAAAAGTTGGTATGTCTGCCCAAACCTAGCTGCGGTGGCAACTGTGCCCACAGGCTGCCTGAACCGCATGTGCACTGCTTGTCCCCTGCTGCACTCCGCAGGAGTCCCTGGGGCAGTGGCTACGGCAAGGGACTCAGACACAATTGAAAGACATGGGCAAGGTGGACCACAAGCAAGCAAAGCTTATATTAGACACTTGGTGATTAGCCAGGATGATAGAGAATGAGCAGACTTCAGTTCCACCTGCCCTCTCAGATCCTTCGGGCCTTTGGCCGCAGACTCAGCGAAGATGCTATTGCCAGAGATGAAATGTAACGAAAAACAACTTATAAAGTGCAATATATATCCAAACGGGCATCAAGGAGCTAAAAAGCCTGCTGGAACCAAGATTCCCAGTAAGGAAGATAGCAGCCCCTTAAAATCCTAAATCTTCTACAGCTCAAAGAACAATGTTTGATGCTGTTTCCTAAATTTCAGTTCACTTTCAATTTCTGCCACATGAGGGGGCAGGAAATTCCACAATTTACCTGTAGTAAGAGAGAAAGATCTACCACTTCACCTGGCCCGACAAAACCTTAGAACCACCACCAGCCGATGACCAGCTGAGCAAAGTGTCCTGGTGGGGGCATATCAATAAAACCTGATTCTAATAAACCTTGGGCCTTGATTATAGAGGGCTTTGTGAGCAATGCGCAAAGACTTCAAAAATAATGTTTTACCTTACCGGAAGCCAATGCAGCTTCAAGAGATCTTCTAACACAAATTGGCATTTGGGAATATCAAGAATAAGCCGGGCCGCTGTATTTTGGATCATTTGAAGTTTTATCAAGGAGGTTTTATTGATGTTGTGCTACTGTGCAGATCAGCGCCAAGAGAATACTGTTTTCCATACTGAGACCGGGATGTAAGGAAATGTTTTCCTCCAGGATCTAATGATGTTCACACATGAGTAAACCGTACGATTGACCTGTAGCTCAAAAGAAAGTTGATGGTCAAGGATCAACCCAAGATTTTTAGCAGAATTGACAGGAGAAAGAGGCGGGCCCAACACCTCTGGCTACCAGTTGTTATTCCATACAGAAGGTATGGCAGCCAAAACTGAGGACCTCTGTCTTCTCAGAACTTAACTTTAAGCCATTATCCTTCACCCAAGTTCAGATCACCCTCATGCAGTTGTTCAAGTTGCTGGATGTTGATTGTACAGCCTTAGTGATGGTTAGAATGATTTGAGTGTCGTCTGCTTACGATAACGCCCAAAAACCAAAAGACTGGATTAATTTAACCAAGGAGGATACATAAAGATTGAACAAAGGTGTACTTAGGGAAGACCCCTGTGGGACCCCATGTGGCAAGGAGAAAGGTTTTGAAAAAAACTGTCCACATATATACTATCTGTGGTCTCTCTGACAGAAAAGATCTTAAAACACTCAAGGCCTTACCCTTAATCCCCACAGGGAAAGACAGGAGATGAGGAGACAGTATCGAAATATGTAGATAGATCCAACATGAGATGCAGAGAAGTATCTATAGTTAACAAAATCAATAACCTGTCATCCTGCATTGATTAGGTTAGATAAACTTCAAGAATGAATAGAGGTAGCCGAACAGAGAATGTCTGATGCTGAAGATTCTGCCAAAAAGGGCAACAAAAAGCTGCTTATCATGGGAAAAGTAGTCATGTCACCAAGACTTCTATTGAGGTCTTGGAGGCAAGATCAAACAGACACAATCTGAGCATTGTGGGCATGCAAGAATCCACAAACAGGTAAACTTGAGGAGTACGTTGAGAAGATGCTCATCACACTTCTTAGAGTAGACAGCTTTCCTGGCCTCCTTATTGTTGAAAGGGCACATTAATCATTGTTGCCCACACCACCTCCTGGAGCTCCTGGCTACCCCATCATTGGGAAATCTTCTCAATTTCAGGTACCATGACATGGCTCTACAGCTGACCTGGGAAAGGGGTCTCTGGTGCATGAGGGTGAGTCCATTGCCGTATGCCTGAATTTTACCATAATGGTTCAGGAAGCCTGCTGGGACTTTCTGCCAATAAAAAAGAAACAGCAACACTCTGGCCTGCAATATACAATGCTCTATCCAGCCTGTCTCAAGATTACCATGAAAAGCAAAGTCCAGATCTTCAATCACCCTAAGCAGGCAATTACTTTTATCTGTAAGATGGAATCACTAGAGCCTGGGCACACCTAGAAACCACTGACCTCCCCATCATAAAAGTGAGGACAATGACTAAAATCTTTTCATCTTGAGCAAAGCAGTGCAGTATGCTCATGTACCCTATACCCTCACTGCCTGCTATTATTTTCCCTGATAAAAACATTTGCCTGACTACTGCCCTGGTTTGGGGGCCCGTGGTAGATCAGATTGATGGGTCCTGACCCCATTTTGACTGAGATTGCACACTACAAAGGTGAGTTGCTGTGCCTGACTTTCATCTGCTGGGCTGTCATGATGTGGGTCCACAGTTGAGTAATGTTATGAACTAGTTCTTCTATCTTCTCTGTATCAGAAACAATACTTCCCCTGGCCCGAAGTGTGTTGGCTGTAACTCATGATTTACCACATAGATAATTTCTGCTTCATGTTCATCATGTTCCTTGCTGAGATGTTGAAGATGTTGTTTGCAAGGGTTGGGGGAGGGAGGTGGGTAGGGCTAATGTGGACACTGACTGAATTGGGGGATCCAGTGTGGGGGAGGTGAAAGGTTAAGGTAATGTTTATGTCACATGAATCCAGAGATACCACCTATGCCTCATTGATGCAATGCATGCAGGTATATTGCCCCATTCACTTATCTTGGCCATTGAAGTGGTTGATAGGCTGTACTCTGTGTTAGGCCTAAATTGTAAGTAACATGCATGGTGACAGAATGCTAATGTCACCTAGAATGTGAGAGGTCTGAACAGCCCACACAAAATGCGCCAGTCCTGGTGTAGCTAAATAAAAAACAACGTCACAATTGCCTGATTGCAAGAAACCCACTTTCCTGTCACTTTGTATCCAATTTGGCAACATCCTGCTGTGATCATTAGTATACAGCTCCATACTCATCTTTCGGATAAGAAGTGTTTGTATTCTTATTAGGAGGGGTTTGCGAGTTCAACCGTTCCGTCCAATATCAGTTGACCATGGTCGATACCTTATAATTCAGTGGGTGGTTGAAGGAACACACATTACCATTATATGGACCCAACACACAGACCAGGTGACCTCTGTTTTATCAACAGGTGTGGAACAACTGTCTGCTTTAATGTTGAGTCCGATAGCATAAATGATAGATCATGCCTCACGGGCCACCACTCTCCAGCAGCAACAGTCTGACTAACTGAGATTATTACTACCCACAATCTAGTAGATATTTGTCATACTAGAAAGGAGGGTCAGTACTGATTTGTATTTGAGATGCTCGATGTTACTTATGTCCAATAACTGACTGTTGCTGTGCTCTGTACAAAAGCTCCCAAATGTCCACCTTTTAAGATTTGGCCAAAACCCTTTCTACACCTAACTTATTTTGCCAGATGCTTGGTTCTACAACATGCACATTATTATTTGCATTTATATTTTTCGCAGAGGTGATAAATGTTAATTTAAAGCTAATAAATGTATGCCTCAGGGAATGATTACCATTATTAAATTATTACTGTGACACAAAAATCAAGATACACTACTAACACTATTAAAAAGAGCAAACACTGAAGTATCATAAGACTGCTCGAGAGTGTGTGGAGCTAAACAACATCCTGCATAACATTATCTCTGGCCAATAAAAAAGAAAATCTTTGCTGCCTTTGGATAAAGCACAGAATTTTATCATCACTTTCCTTTATTGTGGGCAGCTAATTACACAGTGGACCATGACATTTTGCTAAAAAGTCTTGAGACAACGGCTGCAGATTCTGGATCCGTTCTGGACACAAACGCAGCAAATAAAAAAATAGATGAAAAGAAACATCACCATATGAGGGTTTTAAAAGTGTAACACACTAACCCTAGCAGATACCAGGGGAGGGAAAAAGAGGCGCGGGGCACTTGGCGACAGCTAGCCTCCAACCAAACGTGTAAACACATCAGAAGCTGCTCCAAGTAATGTGACTGAAACCTAGCATCTGCTAGGTGAAATGAGTGATGGCATCTCACAAAAAGTTAAGGACTGTCCTCACACACCACCTGGTGTCATGCTTCATCATCGGCAGTCATCGCTCTCCAAAAACTTGGTTTGATGAAGAGCGGGCCTACACCTGGAGACAGGGAGGCACTTCTACAACTAAGTGGGGGCCCATAAAGTGAGTGAGTTTAAAAATCAGTATAATCCCCAGAATGAAATTTATTCTGAGGAGGGGATTATATGATATTAAAATACAAGACCGGTGAGCGTGGGGAACTTATTGCCTCATCACCGTAGTGGTAAGTGTTGTCGACATGTTTCTGCCTATCTGGCCCAAGGGGTCCGTGGCATTCATCAGGACAAAGAATAAAGAAAAATAAAAAAGGGCTCCTATTAGGGGAGCCTACACGCCCGATGAGTCATCGGGGACGGAGACCAGAAGCACATAGGTTACGGCGAGAGACGCACCTTGACGAAAGTGTGACTACAGGGGTCTCTCCCTCTCTCTCCTCCCATGGGGCGTGTAGGTTCCCCTAATAGGACTTCATGAATTGTACATTAGGTAGAGCTTTGACATAGGTCAGCCTACGCAGTGGTGTCATCCTACCAACGTGTGTGGTAAGGTAAGGAGCCCTTTTTCTTTTTTCTTTATTCTTTGTCCTGATGAATGCCACGGACCCCTTTAGAAACAGCTCACATCTATAAAGACAATTTGTAACTGATTTATCACTATTGCTTTAGTTATTATTACATTTTAGTGCTAATGGCCAGCCACCTGTTGGAGATCTGGCCCAGGAGTGGGAGTTGGGTCTTGCTGTTGTTTTATAAATTTGCAGAGGATGACTTTACATGTACGGAGGGGGAGACGATATGTACCATTAGCTCTGGAGGGATTACACAATGAGTTGGGGGTAGAAGGGTCTAACCAGGGGAGTAAACACTTGTTTATGACACTATGCAACTGCAGACTTATAACTTGAAACCCAAAATATTACTGTTATCTTGGAATGTCCATGGGTTGGCAGGGTGCACTAAACAATATCGAGTATACCAATATCTCCGGAGACGCCAGATAAATATAGCACTGATACAGGAAACCCATCTCACAGCGCACACGCTGGAAGTTATGCGTCGGCGCTGGAGAGGTACTCTTATCGGAACCACATGATCTAGCCATGCCAGAGGGGTATTGATTTGGATTGCCCCTGGGACCCTTCTAGAGCTGCAGCACACGTGCATTGACACAGAGGGCCGCTATGTGGTGGTGGGGGGTAAATTTACGCTCCCAACACCTATCAGACTGTTTTTTTACATTCTCTCACATCTACGCTACTACAAGATACAACGGCCCCGTTTTCTCGGGAGGAGATTTTAAATGCACGCATGATCTCAACAAGGATCGATCACGCCCACCACTTCTGGTAGCGCTGTCCCAGGGCCTACAACAATGGTCCATTAATTTACAGATACGGGAGGCCGGGAGGGGACTACATCCATATGCTAGGGAATACTCCCATTACTTCGGGTTACACGACCCACACACCCGTATAGATATGATATATGGCTTGCAAAATGCACTTACTAAGGTGTCCCAAGCAGAGTATCTGGGACGAACGATGTCAGACAATAGCCCATTACAGCTAAGACTGACATGGGGATCAAGCAGGCCCAGAATTCCAACTTGGCGGTTGCCCACAGAGGCGCTTAAGTATACACCGTTACACACCTCTCTCTCTGAATGGATAGCTTCTTACTTCCAAGACAACGAGGGAACTGCTTCAGACTCAGGGATTGAGTGGGACGCATTTAAGGTGGTATTACGAGGCCACATGCTCAAGGCGGTCTATGGCACCAAAATGACACTCTGTAAAGAAATAACACAATTGGAATCAGAGATAAATCGATTAGAACGAGGGACCCCTGACATCCCAACAAAGGCAGCACGATTGGCAAAGGCCAAATTAAATTACAGGGTAGCATTAAACCGCCTGGGAGCCATAGACTATAGGGAACATATGGCCAGAAGACAGGTGTAAGAAGATAAAGCTGGTAGGATACTAGCCTGGTTAATGCACACAGACACATCGAGAAACCCAATTGGGGCTATCAAAGACGACACGGGGCATATAGTTAACACACAGCTTGATATAAATAATGCATGTTACACATATTATGCCACCTTATACAGTTCTCAACAAGATAATGACCCCACTGAGCTGCAATCCTTCTTAGAAGATATCACACTTCCTCAGGCTCTGCCAGCAATGCTAACAGGGCTAGAGTCTTCCATCACGATAGAGAAAATAGAGGATGCCATCCAACAAATGGCAAAAGGTAAAACACCAGGAGCAGATGGCTGGGCCTTGAAATTGTATGTGACCTTACGAACCCGGCTTGCACCGTGCTTACATCGAATGTACACGGAGGCATATTATACAGGCATGCTGCCCAACTCCCTCCGAGAAGTGATATTGGTACCACTCCCTAAACCGGGTAAAGACCTGTTGCTCTTGGGATCGTACTACTCCTTATCCCTACTAAACACCGACTATAAGATCCTAGGGAAAGTGCTGGCGAATAGATTAATAGAGATGGTGCAAAGACTAGTACACTCAGACCAGAATGGTTTTATACCAAATAGGAGTACTTTCTTAAATCTGCGTAGGCTGTTCATGTTGATGGATTGGGCAAAAGCCAATGAGACACATTGCTGGGTAGCATCTCTAGATATAGAGAAGACCTTTGATA